>CM035136.1:79516724-79766724 GCA_020205605.1 Panax ginseng | reverse complement strand
AATATGGATGTTTGCTAAGCTTACGGTTCCAACACTGCCTCCTCTAGTTGCGAAGTCAAGTTCCCGCACGGCCAAAAGAGACGATGCACCAGTGATCCGGTGGTGGAAAGGGGAATTGATTGGTTCTGGTGCTTTTGATCGGGTTTATATAGAGATGAATCGTGATTCTGTAGAGCTCCTTGCTGTATAAAACATGTTAATTTTTGTAATTGGGAGTTTCTTTAGTTGATTCTCGTTTTGGGTTGTGTAAATTGTGTTAAAGCTTTGATTTTGATGTTGTTTGGTTGTGCAGGTTTCAATTACTGCAAATACTGCTTCAAAGAGAAAACATAGGTAGGGATTATTTTTAGTTTCTACTACCCTGTTTTCTCAATTCACTATGTATGAGATTTAAACTTTTGAATGATTAAAAAAAGGAATCTTTTTAGAAAAGGAGTTTTATTTGGTTGCACCTAAACCATACTATGCAATTGGAATTGGTTGCCTGTTGATATTCTAGCCAATTTAAACTTTCTTGGCTTACTGGTTCATTTTATCATACTTTTACATAGATCAGTTAGATAAAGTTTTAGTGCATAGTATTAATAATTTTTTAACCTTTTGCTTTTAAATTATTCTCATACTAAGAAAATTTAACTCAATTAACATGGTGGTCTGTTGATAGGATCCCATTCGAGAGCTTGAGGAGGAAGTCAAGCTACTAAAGAATCTCTCACATCCAAACATTGTCGTGAGTATATGACTATGTGTTGTTATTTTTTTTAATTGTGTTGAAGAAATATTATGTATCTGCGAACCTTTTTATTTTCTAGAGATATTTGGGAACTGCAAGAGAGGAGGAATCATTGAATATTTTGTTGGAGTTTGTTCCGGGCGGATTAATATCGTCACTCCTTGGGAAATTTGGGTCTTTCCCCGAGCATGTAAGTGATGCAATTTGTTCAATATATTGAAATTAAGTATTTAAATTGTGAATTTGTAGAAGTAAAAGAATGTTGGTGAATTGGCGTTTGTTTGGCTGCATACGTCTATTTTGTTGGGTGATAAATTTTGAGCGTGTTGCTGAGTCTGATACGAAGATCATGATATCCATGAAATAACAGCTGTCCTAAACCTAGACTTCTAATATTATACATTAACATTATGCATTGTATCTGTATGCTATTACTCCCACCTTTATTTAATTCGCTAGGAACTCTTGACAGTTTCCTTGTAACTGTATGGTGTGAAGGTTTTTAAAATGTACTAAAAACACTTGTTGTTGGGATTGGAATACCTTCACAAAAATGATATCATGCAGATGCCCAGGACTCTTTTAAGGATGGCGTGATTGTTTTGGTAACTGCGTGCTTAACAGGGAAGGACAACCACTACAAGAAAAGGGTCTATCAGCGACCGCGTATCAGCGACCACAGTTGCTCGCAAATAGCTATTAGCGACCGAATGCGGTCGCTGATAGTCGTCGCACAAAATCTAGTCGCTGGGATGCACATCAGCAACCACTACTAGCGACCGACTTATCCGCGATCGATATGAGCGACAAAAATGACAAATGCAGTCGCTAAGCTGAGTCAGCATGGTCCAGGGTCAAAGCTGACATGGTCCACGTGCTAGCGACCACTATCAGCGACCGAATGCGGTCGCTGATACACTCAAATGTTCGGTAGTCAAGCTAATAACTATCGGCCGACCGCATCGCGATCGACGATATATAAAAATGAAAAAATATTTTTGCTATTTTGCAGAATTCCCAAAAACCTGTACCTATTTTGTACCTGCTTTATCCCAACACACAATCAAAATAATATAAACAGCATGCACAACAATATAAACATCCATTGTCCATCGACACATACACCAAACTAGTATTTAAACCTTTAAAAACCAATATGAATTGAATAAAGATAAATAAATCTAATATTGTTTAAGTAACATACATCACTGTTTTGCAGAATAAATATACAAGTACAGGCTTATCAAATAACTACAAAACAACACTCAAACATGTACATCAAGCATCATCGCCTCCTTAATCACCTTGTAATTAACAAAATAATAAAACAAGTTACAAATATAGTAACTATGTTAATACTGGTATATATTACGACAATATATATAACAAATTGATTTTATACCTCGTCTCCATCCCGTCTTTATCCTCTGCTTTGCCATGCGTGATATTGCTTGACTAACTCATCGGGACTCGAGCCCCAGATCTTGGCCCAGTATCTTCAGAAGATCTCGATCTCGACATATAGCTCTCACACAATCATCCGGAGTATGAAAAGCTAGATGACTCGATGACTGTGAAGACTGGGTAGAAGAGCCGCCTGAGCAACTAAAGGATGGACGTCGTCGTTGTCCTTGACCTTTAATGCAATTCTTCTTCACAACAGACACCCTCTCCCACAACTCTTGATCAATAGGCGGACGTAGAGTGCCTTCAGGATAACGCTCATTCAATAAACGCTTATAAGTATTCTGTCATCATGTTAATAATTAAATAGCTAAAAATAAATTCTGTAAACATTGATAAACAAGATCAAGTTGTTAAAACTTATTACCGCTATCTGGATATTATCAGTTAGACCATCACGGGTGGCCACGTACACATCTAACCAATGGATAGGATGACCTTGAGACTGAGATTCCTATACAAAAAATAGCATAATATTACTAAGTAAAAATGTAATATATTTTCTACAAATTCATGATTGTAAACATATTAAAACTTGTAAAACGTACCCCGGCAGTTATATGCTACAACTGTGAAATACTGCCTCCCTTGTATGTTCCTTTAGCCTTTTTGCCATCAAGTACACCCGAGGATCTGTCGGTGGCGGTAGTCTTTCGTCTTTTCACCCAGCTCTCAACTCTCCATTGGTCGCACATCTCAGCCCATATGGACTGGGTACACCACCAGGGGCTATGCTCGTGCATATAATCCTCTCCCTGGCCTGGATGGTCGATCTCAGCATTGTGAAGGGCTTTTTGTCGTTCTTTGTTCAAATTATCCTTGGTGCGGACGTTGCACTTTTGCCAGAATAATGTCTGAATCACTGAAGCCTGCGCGTCCTCCCATCTATACCTTTTCTGCAAATAAAACAACAATATTAACATTACTAAACAATTATCCTTAATTAGAATATTATATTATCTGTCATAATTAAAAAAAACATACTTGAAATTCAGCCCAAATAGCATCCTTGTGGGCGATAGGTGTGTTCGCCCAGAAACAAGTAAATGATAGTTTATCATGTCTCTGTCCATATAATTTACATTCTTACACTTTAAACATGGACATTGTATCTGTGACTGACCATTCATACATTCCGGGTGACTATACGCATAATCCAAAAACATTTGGAAACCAACTCTAAATTCAGCTTTAGCACCTATCTGGGTACTTGACTTTCGTCGTGCCATCCAACTACGGTCTGAATAGAGGTCCATGATTCCACGGTACCTACTACAGACAACATGAGCTTATTAAGGTATAGCATGATTGTAAGCATATGACTTGAGTACACTTGTAACCATATAACTTGAGCATACTTGTAAGCATATGATTAACATTTAAGCATACTTGTAAGCATATGACTTGAGCATATATACTTGTAACCATATGACTTGAGCATACTTGTAAGCATATGATTAAGATTTAAGCCATACTTATAAGTATATGACTTAAGCATACTAGATAGTAAGCATATGACTTGAGCTCGTTAATATTATAAATGTTCGCAACTACTCGACCAACAAAAAAATTTCGCCAGAGTCTCCCCTATAATATGGACTAGCCACATGCACGACGACATGTATATATGGTCATTTCTAGGCACCCAAGACACAAACCACGAGAAATATACAAATTTCCAATATAAATGGATCAATCCACCATTTGTACAAAATGGCAGAATTAATTAGCATGTCTTAAGTGTATTTGTTCATAAGTGTACTGTTGGGGCATGCATTATAATTGAATTTCTTGGCAGTCCTCTACAATTCTATAGTGTAGACTTGACATGGTACTCAAGTACATGAACATGGTTTTGGTTGTTATATTTGCCCTCAAGTACAAGACAGAGGGAATACTTAGCTTTGTTTTGTTATATTTGCCCTCAATTCTATAATGTTTTTTTTTCTTTTAATTTTCTCACGCACCACACTCACACACCTAAGAATCAAACCTCACCGAAAGTCTCTTTACGTGTAACACAAATTTTCTCTTCTTATTTCGGAATGTAAATTTTCTATTCAAAGCATCGTCGACAAGTTCTATAAAAGTGCGGATATGTTTATTTGCAAGTATTTATATTTGGATATGATTATTAATCTCATGTATTTTGTTTATTTTTAAATTTAGATTTGAGATTATTGGTCTAGGAATTATAAAATGACTTGATAATCTTAAGATTATAATTATAATCCCGGAATTATAATCCTAAGATTAATAATCTTGGAATTATAATCTCATAGATTATAATCTTAGGATTATAATCTTTGCAAACAAACACAACCTAAGTGTCTTGTTTATTTTCAAATTTAAACTTGAGACTCTTGACATTCTAATTATAATCATGGGATTATAATTCTAAGATTAATAGTATTGAGATTATAATCCTTGCAAACAAGCATAGTTTAATTAAGTTTTGTGGTATGACTATGGATGGATGTTGATTTTACATATCAATGAAGAGACAATTCCTACCAAATATATCAATTCTCTTGTACATATAAATATTAGAGGTCGAGGAGAGACAAGAGAAAAGATTGTTGCTGAATTTTAAAAGAACACAAAATTTACACCACTATTGTTTTTATATTGGCATGAAAATATGGCAGATATACATTCATACACCTAGAATTCCAATAATAAATAAATACATAGATTCAATACCATAAATAAGATTATGAAGTGGTTCACAACTTTTCAATTTTACAATCAAAAGTGGAGAGTATAAAGCATACCAACCAAATTAACTCAATTAATTTTTATTTAATTGAACTTCTGACCAAACCCAAATTGCTTCTTATAACTTGTTATAGATAGGTATCATGAAAATATGAGAGACATACACATACATGCACATAGAAGTCCTATTATTATAGAAATGCACATAATTTTTACCCCAATTTCGCAGAAGCTTTTGTAATGGGGGCATAATGGCATGTGATTTGGCAAACAACAGGATAAATTACATAATTTCTGACCACATTGTTAGCAATTATGTTAATGTGGCATGTATATGAAATAAATTACATACTACCAATAAGGTAGAATACCCAAACTCGAAGAAAAATGCAGTGGGGAAAAAGTTCAATAACACCCAATCTATATCTAATTCAGAAATAAAGAGAATTAGGGGGCGACGATGGCGGCGATGGCGATGGGCGGAAGCGGGGGCGATGCGAAGAGGCAATGCGTTCAATTTCTCCCTCCCTCTTCTCCCTTTTCTGTTCTCCCTCGTTTTCTTCTATGGTTTGCTGAAAGAACGAATGCCTGAGTCTGAATAAGTTTTAGACGATCAGCGACCGCCTTCAGCGACCACCTGCGATCGCTGATTTTTAATGATGTGGACGATTCAGCGATTGCCAGCGGTCGCTGATACATATTGGTCGCAAACAACAAACGCGCCAACTTTTCCAATACATGAACCTCAGGTTCATTACCCTCGTCGTTCAACCTCTAAGGAATCACAACCATAGCAATCCCTCAAGTCCATTCATCACGACTACGGTCCCTGGATATCAATTATGTAACCCGCGTTTATATTCTTTGTCATTTAATCTTGTTTAATCTATACGATCAACCTTTAATAAAGGTTTACATCACTTTATTAAGTGTTACCTTAGTTGAATATTATATTCTTTATCTTCCCTTACATTTCCCCCAAGAGCTGAGCAGTTAAAAGCTCATCTCTGGCATTTTCCCAACACTGGCGCTGCGGCGCCACTCCCTTCTTTATCTCTCGCGCTGTGACGCCACTCTCCAAAAGTTTATGGCTGAGCTCGCACTGCGGCGCCACCTCCCAAGGCTCAGCTGGCGCTACAGCATCGAGCCTAAACCCTAGAAAAATTCTCTAAGTGTTAAATCCAATTTGAGATGCTTACTTCCCGATCTCAAAACTCCTTCGTTATAACTCGGAACGAGGTCGTTCCAAAGCCATTCTCTTCATTATCTTACGTACTTCAATACCCCTCGAACAGAACTTCGTTCTAAATCCGTTAACATGCCATTCGATTGGCTTGATCTTCACCCTTTGTTCATTTTTTTATGCTTTTAACGCTCTTCGTTTGTTCGTCCATAATTCGATCATCCGAACTCGGAACTTCTTCATTCTTGAGTCTATGACTCAAATTTTCTATGTTTTCTTACTTTATTATAAAACCCTACACGTTCGGGTTCATTTACTAACTTTCTAATTCTCTTTCGTCTTTTACGAAATTTTCGCCATAACTTCGTTATAGCTAAGTTTTAATCCGTTCTTCATGAACGTTTCTACCGTTCCTAACCAAGCAATACATAGCTAACTTATACGCAATGGTTTTAAACTTATCCATCAACAACAATTACATTACGATGGTTTTAAATTTGTCCATCAACAACGTTCTTCGTGTTCTTCGCGTGTTCTTCGTGTTCTTCGTTCGTTCTTCATTTTAATCGATATTTTGGATTTCGATTTCACTTTTTATTGGAATTTGATGTTATAGAACATTATTCCTTGCTTAATTCACCTAATTATTTATATAATCCAATCGAATCGTTCTAATTCATTACGAATCTTATACTTCCTTAAGAAATTTATTTACTAAACTTCTAAGTTCTTATTTCTTCTTTTCTCATGATTTCAACCATATGAAATTATTTCTAACATCATCTTCTCCTTATTCTCATTAAGCTATGTTTTAAACATATTAAACTTAAAGAAAATATTAGAAGAAACTAGGGTTCATATTACCGTTGTTTTTTAATCCTCTTCCATTATACAAAGCCGGCGATTTGCAAGCTTTGTTATTACCCGATCACTTTCGATCCGATCATTCATACTCACGTTCTTCCTTCTCCCTCCCATCCGACTTCTCTCTCTCTCTCTCTCAAGTGTGGGATTTTCAAAATCCAACCAAATGAGCTTAAGCCTCCCATTTATAGAAAATCAAGGCTAAGGGCATTTTAGTCATTTCGCCCTCCACCTCCTTACTATTCCCACCTCCTGCAAGACTTAGCCACCAAGTTTACTTGCTGGCCAAGTGGCCGCCCCTCTTGCCCCATGGGTCACCCCATGGGTTGCCCCATTGGTTAATACCCATCCGTTTACCCATCGATTCGATTCGCGGTTTTTTTTTCTTGGTTTGGGCCTTAACCCTAATTCCTATTGGGCCTATCCTGGGCTTGATTTCACAAAGCGTTGGGCTTGACATAATCCAAGTCCAATTAGATTCTACAAAATCCATGAACTCAAAGTTCATTAAGACTTATCGTATTCTACGCATCTCATTCTCGTATTCTCGTATTTCTTGTGTATATAGTTCGTACGATATTCGTATTATACGTCGTACTAATCTTCTTACTATACTCATATAATAACTAGTATTATCCTCGTATTTCTCACACATAATAACCCTAATGATTATACGTGATCATAAAATTCTCGAAACTCACTTTTCCTAACCCTTAGGTTTTGAGTCTGCATGCAAAAACTTCTTTTTTGCCATAACTGAAATATTATTAAATATTCCATCACGTCTCAAAATTAAACGTAATCTATAACTTCTCGGAATTTCAAAATAAATCTCCGAGCAGAAATGGATGAATAGTGCCTATTTCGTCTTTTTCCCCAAAAAATATTTTGTTTCCGAAAAAATCTTATTTTCGTCTTGAAAATTCTTACTCGCTCAGACTAGCTCGTAGCCAGAATACTCCCAACTTATAATCATCCTAGGTTATAGAACGATTAACAAACACATAGCACATAATAGTATTAATAAAAATTAGTTTTATTAATAACTAGTTCTTAAACCTAAATTCTGGATAATCCGAATTTTCGGGTTGTCACATTCTTCCCTCCTTATAAAAATTCCGTCCTCGGAATTTCTTAAATCCACACCCTTACCCGGGTCATCACATTCACCCCTTCTTCACAGAATTTCATCCTCGAAATTTTAGCCTACCTTTCTTCTCAATTTCACTTCAACGGAGTTCTTATCTTTCCCTCATTCCTAACCCCCATAGCCTATCAAGAATCATGAAGTTAGAAGGAATAACGAGGAATATAAAATTTCCTCTAAAAAGCGTTTCATACTTTTTCTTTGAGGGTCAAATCGACCATGAACTCTTCTTTGGGTTAACTTGACATTTTAGCCGTAAGCCCTTCTTTAACGGTCAGTTTACAATCACAAAGAAAGTAACTACCTCTTCAATGTTCTCCTCAAACTAAATCATTAGATTCCGCACCAAAACAATTTGGTTTGGCACAAGTTCTCAAAGAAAGCTCGATGACATACCATTTGTCTAGCCGAATCAAGTAGCTTAGACCATACCAATAAATTGGATATCAACGTGAAACATTCGTCTAGTCAACTCAATTGACGTCGACCACTTCTTTAAATTCTTTTCACAATACATCAAAACATTTTATGACGTCATGATACCGTACTTTTTACAGTACATTGAGGACTTCGTCAGTTTGTGACTTCGTCATTATACATCATACCATAGCGGGTTGTTGATCCTAAGATCACATCGAACACCAGGTTCAATGGTATTAACAACTCCATCGTTTTACCACCCTTGCATCGAATGCACAGATGATATAAAATTCATTTTGAATATTTTAAATCAATTTCATCTGGCCAGAAGCAATTAGCATAGACATACCAAGAATAGCTCTTTTAAGAATTCTATTGATTCCAAAAGTTGAACCAATTCTTTCCTTTTCAAAATGTACATATCAGCACGAGTTCAATAAAGTTCGAAATCTAGCATAGCTATATGACTTAGAATATCCTATTTCTCCATCTTTCTTCATTGTCTTACTGCGACAATACTTAATCTTCTCTAGGACCTTCAATACTAAGCCTACTGAAAACAACGTGTTTTCAGTCTAAACATCCTTATACCTTAGTACAGTCCATCAACTTACCACACATTATGAGTTCAGGAACTTTCCACAATAATTTGAGTTTAAGAACTATCCAGACAGACCATAGGCGTCCATTCGCTGAGACGTTCAAAAACATACCATATTATTTTGAGTCACGAACTTACCATAAGTATGAGTTTCAAGAACTCGCACCTACCTTATCGTTCTCTACTTATCAAGTACATACATGAGAAAGGATTCACCTTCTCGTCATATACATCTTGATAGCGCGACCAATCCCAATGATTATCACTACCAGAAGCTAAGTGATTGTAGAACCAAACACAATTCCATGCCCATACAGAAAATTGGTCAACTCAGCTTCTGACCGATAAAAGAAGCTAAGTGGTTGTTACACCAAGAACAATTCTTCGCCCATACAAAGAATTGTTCAACTTAACAACTATATCGCATAAGAAGCTAAGTGGTTCTAAAACCACGTACAATTTCCCTGCCCATACAAGGAATCATACAACTCAGCTGCTGATATGAGTCCTCAATTGAAATTTTACAACTCCTAAATCTCTCTTTACTTAATACGAATTTTCTTTAATTCATATACTATCCTTCACAACTCAATCTAAGTTCTTCTTCCCGTACTACTTCATAGTACCTTTCATTCATAGCCATAGCTATAAATCATTCATAGTTTAACAACTACTTTGTTACTACGAGTCACTATGATCACGTGGTGATCTTCTTATCCTTCTCTCTATGATTATAGTCTTAGGTACTCCTACCTAAGGTTTATAATCTATCAGCTCTGATACCAACTTGTAACGCCCCGAAATCCGGTCTATCTTCATACCCGGATTCCGTACGTCACGAGTACATCCTTCATCCAACATACATCATTATATACTGAAATATAACGACATACACTCTCAAATCCCAGGTTCTGGAAACTTTATGACATTTTTCATTACAAATAATAATAAATACATTATTCATTTCATCTTACAAGAGTGACTTTTATCCGTCACCAAGGATACATAACAGTTCATTAAACTAGTCTATAATTAAATTTCAACTTTTTACATTACAAGTCTTCACATGATCTTCTCGCTCATTCACCTTCTGAATGGAACTTCATCTGGATACCGCCAGCTTGATCTTTACGGGATCCTAAAGTTCTTCTAACCTTGTTCGCTGAAAATTGTTTTTCATTTAAAGCAAGTGTGAGCATTCAATTGCCCAGCAAGTCATAACAGTTGAACAAACAACTTCCGAATTAAAACATTTCTTTAAAACTTCTATAAGCGAACAATGGTTATGAAGCAGCTTGAATAATAGGAATAGTCTCGATTCCTACCATCTTAAAACATCAACCACTTTTACTTTGAAATACTTTCTTTCTTCTACCTTTTTCATACACATTCTATCTGGCTAGAATCATTAGCACAGACTTAACAATAACGGTTCATGTATAAACAGAACATACTTGTATTGAACAGCTCAATCATAAAAAAATGCATATCATAGAAACACTGAAGTGTTCATATTGTGGCTCAAGGCCTCATATGTTCTACCACATTGTACAAATATCGCACATTCGCACATAAACAGAACTTCTCAAGTACAACATTTGAGAATTTTTAGAAACTAGCATTCATGTAATATGAATGAAGTTAGGAAACTTGCCTTACGCCCAGCTACAGCTTACGCTGAACTGCTTATTTCAATTCCTATATCACATAAGGAGAAAACATAAACACCAATTAGTCATATATTGAACTTACGCATTTGTTTAGTTAACATTACTTCTTAAGGTTCGCGTTCTTGGAATATAAGTTTACGCGACTAACTTCCTTTACCAGTTTACGGCTTTATGGCATATGGAGATGTCTTACTCAAAATGTTCATCATCTTGGATGATTTATTTTCTTATGTTATCCGAACCATTAAACTTAATGTTCGTTAAATCAATTTCTTATCGACTCACATTTGGCTTTCATTAATCTTATTACCGTTAATTCATTACGACTTTTGTGATAGTTCATAAACTATTTAATACCTTCGTTATCCATTACATGAACTTTAGGTTCATTACCCTCGTCGCTCAACCTCTAAGGAATCACAACCATAGCAATCCCTCAAGTCCATTCATCGCGACTACCGTCCCTGGATATCAGTTACGTAACCCACATTTATATTCTTTGTCATTTAATCTTGTTTAATCTATACGATCAACCTTTAATAAAGGTTTACATCACTTTATTAAGTGTTACCTTAGTTGAATATTATATTCTTTATCTTCCCTTACATTTCCCCAATTTGAGCGGTTAAAAGCTCATCTCGGCATTTTTCAACTCTTGGTCATGCGCCACACTCTTCTTTTATCTCTCATGTTGTTGTGCCACTCTCCAGGAAGTTTATGGTCGAGGCTAGATCATGGCTGGCTCGCCTCCCAAGGCTCAGTTGGCGCTATAGCGCCGAGCCTAAACCCTAGAAAAATTCTTTAAGTGTTAAATCTAATTTGAGACGCTTACTTCCCGATCTCAAAAATCCTTCGTTATAACTCGGAACGAGGTCGTTCCAAAGCCATTCTATTCCTTATCTTACGTACTTCAATACCCCTCGAATAGAACTTCGTTCTAAATCTGTTAACGTGCCATTCGATTGGCTTGATCTTCACCCTTTGTTCATTTTTTTTACGCTTTTAACGCTCTTCGTTTGTTCGTCCATAATTCGATCATCCGAACTCGGAACTTCTTCGTTCTTGAGTCTATGACTCACATTTTCTATGTTTTCTTACTTTCTTATGAAACCCTACACGTTCGGGTTCATTTACTAACTTTCTAATTCTCGTTCGTCTTTTACGAAATTTTCGCCATAACTTCGTTATAGCTAAGTTTTAATTTGTTCTTCATGAACGTTTCTACCGTTCCTAACCAAGCAATACATAGCTCACTTATACGCGATGGTTTTAAACTTGTCCATCAACAACAATTACACTACGATGGCTTTAAATTTGTCCATCAACAACGTTCTTCGTGTTCTTCGCGTGTTCTTCGTGTTCTTCGTTCGTTCTTCATTTTAATCGATATTTTGGATTCCGATTTCACTTTTTATTGGAATTTGATGTTATAGAACATTATTCCTTGCTTATTTCACCTGATTATTTATATAATCCACTCGTATCGTTCTAATTCATTACGAATCTTATACTTTCTTAAGAAATTTATTTACTAAACTTCTAAGTTCTTATTTCTTCTTTTCTCATGATTTCAACCATATGAAATTATTTCTAACATCATCTTCTCCTTATTCTCATTAAGCTATGTTTTAAACTAGGGTTTGTATTACCGTTCTTCTTTAATCCTCTTCCATTATACAAAGCCGGCGATTTGCAAGCTTTGCTATTACACGATCACTTTCGATCCAATCATTCATACTCACGTTCTTCCATCTCCCTCCCATCCAACTTCTCTCTCTCTCTCTCTCTCAAGTGTGGGATTTTCAAAATCCAACCAAATGAGCTTAAGCCTCCCATTTATAGAAAATCAAGGCTAAGGGCATTTTAGTCATTTCGCCCTCCACCTCTTTACTATTCCCACCTCCTCCAAGACTTAGCCACCAAGTTTACTTGGTGGCCAAATGGGCGCCCCTCTTCCCCCATGGGTCACCCCATGGGTTGCCCCATTGGTTATTACCCATCCGTTTACCCATCGGTTCGATCCGCGATTTCTTTTCTTGGTTTGGGCCTTAACCCTAATTCTTATTGGGCCTATCTTGGGCTTGATTTCACAAAACGTTGGGCTTGACATAATCCAAGTCCAATTAGATTCTACAAAGTCCATGAACTCAAAGTTCATTAAGACTTATCGTATTCTACGCATCTCATTCTCGTATTCTCGTATTTCCTGTGTATATAGTTTGTACGATATTCGTATTATACGTCGTACTAATCTTCTTACTATACTCATATAATAACAAGTATTATCCTCGTATTTCTCACGCATAATAACCCTAATGATTATACGTGATCATAAAATTCTCGGAACTCACTTTTCCTAACCCTTAGGTTTTGAGTCCGCAGGCGAAAACTTTGTTTTTGCCATAACTGAAATATTATTAAATATTCCATCACGTCTCAAAATTAAACGGAATCTATAACTTCTCGGAATTTCAAAATAAATTTCCGAGTAGAAACGGATGAATAGTGCCTATTTCGTCTTTTTCTTCGAAAAATATTTTGTTCCCAGAAAAATCGTATTTTCGTCTTGAAAATTCTTACTCGCTCAGACTAGCTCGTAGCCAGAATACTCCCGACTTATAATCATCCTAGGTTATAGAACGATTAACAAACACAAAGCACATAATAGTATTAATAAAAATTAGTTTTATTAATAACTAATTCTTTAAACCTAAATTCTAGACAATCCGAATTTCCGGGTTGTCACAGGTATGCATTGAGAATTTAGAACTTGATGTTGCTCTATTTGATGCTCTTCTTTTTTATCCTCCATTTCCTTCCTATCATTTAACTGTTATCTTTGCCTTCATAGAAGGAATGGAAGTATACCAAGCTAAGGACTCGTACTGCTATATGAATTGCTGGTTTTGGTCGTGTTTAAATTATCTGATACTAATTTATCCCCTTCGTTCATATATACATCTTCTAGGAGAAATTAACATGGGATTGAAAACAGAGGGTGATAATAGTATATTATCAGACTTGTTATAATTAAAGTGTTATCTTATGATTTGTGATCACATTGAAAAACTGCCAATGTATTAATAAAATGTTTTTGTAGTTTGGCTTTGATGTTCGAACAACTGTAACGGGGTAATCCCCTTGCCAAAACAGTGTCAATCTTTGTACAGATGTACATATTTTCCAGTACTGCTAATAATCAACCTTTTCTCTTTTTATTTTGGATTACTTTATGGCAGAATGGGATGGAACCTCAATTGGGCAATCAGTTAGATACTTTAGAGCAGCTTTCTTGCTGCCTTTGCTAAAATCTTGGAAGGTAATTCACAATAATTGAAATTCAAAATCCTTATATTTTCTGGTTAGTCTTTTGTGTTTGTAGTCTACATGATTGTGCTCACAATGTTGCTATCTAGGTAAGCCGTAGCTTTCAACATTTGATTTATAGACTTAAATTCTAGAGCTCGTGACTGGTGGTTAATTGTCCTCAACTAAAATCTAATTTCCTTCGTGAAATCAGGTTTTCTACAAAATCCTTTAGAAATATGATCTACAGCAGGCCTATGTCCCAGGCCAATTCCTTTCATATAAGTTTAGCCTTCCACTAAGGCCATCTTGTAATATATTCGCACCAAGTCTATATGCCAGATCACAGCCATGCACAAGTATTTCTATTTTATGGGCCTTGCTGCCTTGCAAATGGTTCTGAGTCCACCCTCCTGCTATTGGGTACATATTATGTCAACCTCCAATTGAGAAATGGGTATGCTCATTTTCCATAATGTCGATTATGTCAATGGGTTAAGTTATACACCTTGACCTCACATCCTCTGTTGCAAAAAGATATATTTCCAATGTACATTTCGACTGATCAAATGAAGAAGAAGATTAGAAACAAGGGCATTAAACTTCATAAAATCATGATTGTTGCAGGTGGAGATATAAAGCTCCAATAGTTCAAAAATTGAGCATTCAAAGAACTCATTGAGCTGGTAGTACTGTCCAGGACCTCCATGTATCTCTTCTGAGGTCTCATTTCTTTTCTTAGGATTATGTTGATCAAAGTATGTATTTGGTTACTTCTATGACGTGAAAGTTATGATTTGCGGCGTCTGCCTGGTTGCTATGCTCACGGGAGGAAAGTTCAAACCATTATATATGAAGTATTATACTTTGGTCATAATGTTTGACAATCATGTATCCATTATAGGATGTTTCTATTTGTTGGTACCTCCTGATTATAATTATGTTAATGCTAAGCTGTTTCATATGACAAAATTATGCAACATATATTGTTTCATTAGACTACCCCAACTACTTTGAGATAAATTGCATTGTTGAATAGATATTGTTAGATTAGCGTGGATATTTGCGTCAATATAATTCATGCTCTGTTGATCTGAATTCTGAAAAGATATCCTATGTAGATCTTCTGACTAAATATTTCAATGTAATAGCTTCAGAGTGGTGGGTAGTTGATAGCATTTAGGAATGTCCGTAGATAAGATTCCCATTAGCTGTATATATTTTTTAAGCTTTTCTGCAAGGTGCTACATATGAGGAGACATGCCTTGGTTGCTTGTGGTATAGTTAAATTCTTCTTGTCCTTTTAAAAGGTGGTGCGCCTGTTGCAGCCAGAGTTATGATTCGTTTGGACATTTGAAAGGTTGGAGGAGTCTACTGTGCGTGTGTGAGAGAGGTCAAATATTGTTTAAGATACTGTTTACTTACCCCCCCAAGACCCCCCAATTTGTTGATGCACAAACTAAGTGCCTCTGGTGACCTATTTATTTTATTTTCCTGACTTGTTATTATTTTTAAATATGCAGGAAGACTGCTTCTACGACCTGCCTTACAATACTGGGTATCAAATTTCCGTGCTACGTTTACGGAAGACAAGGAACGAAATTATGAAGTGTACTCTCTCTATATGTAGATATATACTTTGATTGAATAATTGTGGTAGCTTTAAATGTTTAATTGTAAAGCTAATGAAAGATTATGTAGTGGATGATTTTATTAAGTTAATAATATTTTAGTTTTTTTTGTATTTTTGCCATTATTTGCTATGGACATTGAGCTAGCCAGGTATACAAAAAAATGTCAAATTTTGATTTGGCAACAATATAATTCATTACCAAAGCATTGAACAAATTTTAATATAGCAACAATTTTTAATACATTTAGCAACAAATTTTTGTTGCTAATGACATTAAAAATATAATATTTGGCAACGAAAATTAACCTAATAACAACGGAGAGGATATTGTTTCTAATACTAAAATAAAAGGCAACATTTTTATCGTTGTAAATCATATCAACTTTCGTTGCACATATAAAGAAACGGCAACATATAATGTCGTTGCTAATCGACGTCTTTCGTTGCTATTGAAAAATAATCAGCAACAAACATTCTCATTGCTGATTCAGCATAATGTCGTTGCCAAATAATATAATCAACAACGAAAATCATTGCTAAAAAGTTTACATTCCGCAACGAAAACAAGCTTAGGCAACAATTTTCATAATTTAATGCAACGAAAAATATCGTTGCAAAATGGTGTCAATTGCAACGAAAATGCATGGTCGTTACAAAAAAAAAGAGTTCATTTCGTTGCCAATTAGCAAGCTTTTGCAACAAAATGCGGTTTTTAGCAATGACATTTTAATTATTTTGCAACAATACATTTTGTTGCTAAAGGATCGATGTCTCTGTATGAAAGCCAAATTTCGTTGCAAAATGTATTACTTTTGGCAACGAAAAAAATACGTTCATTGCGGAACAATTAGCAACGCTCATTGCGCAACGAAAGACGCAACGACAGTATAGTCGTTGCCAAAACCTTTTTGCAACGAAATTTGGCACATTTAGCAACGAAAATTGGTTGTTGCTGAAGCCCCATTTTTTTATAGTGAGAGGTTTCAAATCGTGAAGTAAAGAGAATTTTGGAGAAAGTCGTGAACCCCACAAGAAAGGATTGGTCATTAAAGCTTGATGATGATGTATGGGCATATAGGATTGCTTATAAGACTCCGTTGGGCATGTCACCTTTTCAGTTGGTTTATGGAAAGGCTTGTCACCTTCCTATGGAGCTTGAGCATAAGACATATTTTAAGACCCCAACTTTTTATAAATAAAGATTTAATTTTCTCTAATTATTATTTTGAAATAGTAAGGGGTTGATTTGATTAATGTGGTTAGTTATGGGAAAAATGCGCAAATATTTTTTAATTAAACAAGTGGTTATAAAATATTCATTTTTGTTGGGGAATATTCGTTTGGTCGTGGAATTTTCTTACTGTCGGGGAATATTAAATACGACAGTAGTGACCTTATGTGGGCCCCATAACTAAAAGCGATTGGATGAAGAAAGCGACAAGTATGAGTTTTTTATAAATAATCTGGCGTAGTTATTATCAATTATCTTTGTTAGAATACCCGGTGGTTAAAACACAAGATGTCTGGCGTTGTCAGATAAAAGAAGCACAAGATTGCACCAATTATTGATTCTTACGTAAGAATGCACTACTCAATAATTGTTACAGTAATTACTGTTCAATATTTTATTTTATTGATTCAATAATTACTACGTTGATATTTTATATTACTGTTGTTTCAATAATTGTCACTACACAGTATTTTCCATTATCGGAGCAATAATTCATATTATCTGAATAATATTATTAGATAGCAATATTGTCAATGTCTAGAAAGTTCTGTCTAAGGAGAGGTTTGGTCACCTAATTGCTGCCAAAGATGGAGAAATCCTTATTGGAAAGCCCCTCTTTCCTAGGCGGCACGGTTGTTAGTATTGTGATTCTGTAATATTATTTGTGAATAATTAATTATTAATTTATATGATGAGGAAAATATTGATTTTATGTGGATATAGATGGAGAAAATTTTTAAAGTGACAATTGTTAAAAATTGATATTTTATCTTTTCTGATAAAATAATATTTTATTATATTATATAATAATGGTGATATTTTTACAATGAATGTGGGATATATGAGTATATGAGGAGGACGAGTATTTTTTGTTGCATTAAATGATTAACACATGTTTTGTGTGTCGGTGGACCCCATTTCTTGACTGAAATTTGATTATAGCCTGTAAAATCGCCTGTTTGTGGATTTCGGTCAATTTTTATTTGGAATTTGGAAAAACTTTCTTCTGCAAAGTTGTAGATAATGAAATTTCCTTTGGAACAAACATGTGGTTAGAATTTTTCTGATAAAAGGGCTATTTATTAAGAATTATTGAAGTTCTGAAGTTCCGAAATAATTGATTTTTAGAAGTTTTATTTATTTTTATTAATAAAAACGTTTTTTACATTGTGGGCCTCATTAAACATGTGTGAAATGGCTGAATTCAGATGGTCTTGAGGTGGGCATGAATTTTGTTTATAAATATATTATTTTATTAAATTTTCTGCTTTGGTGTTCTAAGCATTTTCCTATAAATAGGGTGCTTAGGTTAGAATTGAAAATCACACCAGAAACTGAAGTTTTCTCTTCTCTCTATATTATCGAGCGTATTCTTGTGAGTATTTTGATACTTTGAGTGTTGCTATACGGTGCAAGTTCCTTCAGCACTATATCCAGTATTCCAGTCAGAAGTACTGTCTTTTCGAGGTAAGGGATGTTATTTTCTTCGTAAGTGATATTATTTCTTCAATATCATTATGCCGAAATATTGGTTGGAACTTTTTATCAAATTTGGAACTTTTTCATGTCGGGGTTACTATTCACGAGTTACTAATCACGAGTACTATTCACGAAACATGATGATTTTTTTTGTGAAATTTCTATCTTTTAGTGTCGGAGTTACTATTCACGTATCGATAATTATTCACGTATCTGAGACTATTCACGAATACGTCACTATTCACAGAAAAATTAAATTTGTTCTTTTGTTTCACTAGATTCATTTTCTTTAAAATATTTTTCATCATCCTCAGTCCTAAAATGATGATATAACTGAATATCTTTGGCCTGTAGTGCAAAGATGAATGATTTTCTGATGAATATCTTTGGCCCGTAGTGCAAAGATGAATAGGTGTTGAGATGAACATGACCAACTGATGAATATCTTTGGCCTTTAGTGCAAAGATGACTATTTGATTCAAGGTGTATATTGATTGATGTTACAGGGATAAAATATCGATGATGGACTTTTAAATTCATAGATGATAGTAGATTTCATTCTCTACTTAATTCTTCTAATGAATTGTTGTTTCCGCTGCAGTTGTTGATCTAAAACTTGTTGTCTATTGTATTCTATCAGATTTTTCCCTATTGAAGACTAAGGATAATTTGTTGAACATTATCTTAGTCATAATATTCTTTACTGGGCTAGTTGAGCTCACCCTTTTCCTTTTTGTTCCATTTTTCTTCTCAAGAGACGAGTATATAGCGGGAACTAGTCGGGGTGTGGAGTAATGGTTCAAGACAGTTGTTTTAGTAGTCTTCACTATTTTGTAAAATAGTGTATCAATAATTTTAATGAGGACTCCTTTTGAGTTTGTATACTCTCTATTAGACAGTATTTGTATTTAAACTCACAGTTTATGTGTTGTCGTATTTTGCACGACAATTGTATTAACGAAATTGTAGTTGTTTCTGTACCATGTATTTGGTGACTCAGAATAGGTGATGTATACCTATTTTGGGGGCGTCACATATATTGGGAAATTCGAAAGATTAATTTTGATTTGAAGGCTGCAGGTGAAAAACACCTACTCCAACTCAATGAGTTGGACGAATTCAGATTACAGGCGTATGAAAACTCCAAGCTGTATAAAGAAAAGGTGAAGAGATGGCATGATCGTAAGATTATAGAGAGAGTACTCGAGCCGGGACAAAGAGTTCTGTTGTTTAATTCAAGGATTAAACTCTTTCCTGGGAAGCTCAAATCAAGGTGGTCAGGGCCATTCATAGTGAAGATAGTTTTTCCACATGGTGCAGTAGAGGTATTCGACAAATTCCCAGATAAGCTGTTGAAAGTGAATGGACAACGGCTAAAGCATTATTTTCGTGGAGAGGTTGACATGCAGAAAGTCACATCCATTCTTTCTTCAACATAATTGAGTCAGTGATAGTGAAGCTAATTGACTATAACTTAGCGCTTGATGGGAGGCACCCCATTATTTCTATCATTATCTCTTGTTAATTATGTTTTAGATTTTATTTGATATTTCATTTTCATGTTAGTTTGTTTATAGCAAGACAAATGTGGTATAAGTCTCGTGGAGCTGATTGTGCATATAGTGATGATTAGGAGTAGCAAAGAAAGTATTGTTTTAGGATAGTCGTTTATGCATAGTCATTAGTTCATGTTTTAATTTTGGAGACTTGATTTCTCATAAAGATATTTGTTGATTGAACAGGTGTATTGGATATGATTCGTAGATGTTTTGGTATGTTAAAGATGCAGATCAGTATGGTTGGATGTAGGGCATATGAATCGCGATATGGAATTGAGTAACATGGCGCTTGACCGCGCGCATATATTTGTCTTGCAAACAAAACCAATTCATGCGGCGCCGCCGCATACTTTTTAGTTTAAAAATTGAGTTGTCGTGGCCGAGACCGGACTTTGAAATTTTTTTTAGTTTTAAAGACGTGTCTTTTCCCATTTCTTATATCAGTTACAATAGAATCGTGCATATCCCTTTCTCTCCACAGACGCACGACTCCTATCCCATCCGTTCCAATTCAAATTTATAACTCCTCACCCCATTACGCATATCTCGCATCCATTTCCTACCCACGTTCAGCTTCTTCAACTGATAAAGTAGGGGTTTTTAGAGGGTGCGTGAAAAATAACAAGTTTGGGGGTGTTCCATCAGTAAAGTTTTTGTTCTTCTTCATCAGCATCATTGTACCAAAACGTGCTTGTTCTCGCACTCCAGAGTTATCTTCTGCAAGTAGCTAGAGTGGTTACAATGTTGATTATTCCAAGTTTGTCAGTCTTGATGCCCAATTAGAGTATTACAGAATCGTGGCTAAATCTTTTGTTAGAGAAAGAGGGTTCAAACCAGAGGCACAAGATGGGCAATTGAAAGACATGATCAAGGAAATATGTTGGCATGGAGTCTGCTCTACACCCATAGCTGCACCCATAGCCATTGTACGGGAGTTTTATGAAAATGCAAAGGAGACAATGAATGGATTTTCTTTTGTCAGGGGGGTTCAAGTAGACTATTGCCCAAAAGCAATTCTTGGCGTCTTCAATTTACCCGACTCTCCAACTAAACATATAAATTGGGTTGAGGTGGAACGAATGGAGACAGACTTAGATGAGGTTATAACTGATTTGTGTATACCGAGTACACAATGGACTTACAAGCCTGACACTAATCAACCCAGGGTCTTTTCGGCTTCAACTCTCAATTGTTTTGCCAAGGCTTGGAATCTTTTTATTTGTGCAAAACTCATGCCATCATCCCATAAACATGAGATTACAACTGAGAGAGCGATAATTCTTTGGGGGATTATTAAAGGGAAATACATTAACGTTGTAGACACTTGAAATTTTCTTCACACCTGTCACTAACATTGCAGGAGGGAAGATTCATCTTTCAGAAGTAACCCTAAAAGATAATGCAGTTCAAATACCGGAAAATCTAACGTAGAGGACAGTTCTGTCTCGGAGATAACCCCGAGATGCTCAGTTCCAGTCCCGAAAACAACACCGGGAATAGTCGTGCTAACCTTGGAGATAACCCCAAGGAGTGCAATTGCAGTTCCGGAGATAACCCCGAAAATACTTGTTTCAAATGCATGCAGTCAGCTTCAACCTCGGAACTCACACCGAGGTACTCAGTACAAGACTTGGAGATAACACCGAGATGACAGACACATCTCAAAGATAACCCTGAGGACCATCAGTACTTGCAGCAGCCCAATCTCAGAGATAACCCTGAGCAAAGTCTACTTTATCAGCCCAAACCGGAGATAACCCCGGTGAGGGGTAAAATCATCATTTTTCCATCTCGACCCTACATTGCGCCATCTCAACAACATACATTTCTACACAACAATGTCCCACAAGAACCAATGAGGTCCAATCCCGAGTGACTACTACACAAGGCAGCACACCGGATAGAATTTGAAGCTTAAAGACCAAGGTCATGGTCACATCTTCATGACTTCGTACAACCTCTAATCCCATGTCATGGCGTAGCTCTCGACAATGGCGGTCCGAAATAGGTCTTATACACCTCAATCGGATGCCCGGATTGCAATTCTGAAAGTTCGAGCGGACATCACTATGTACGCATGCACGTACTTCAAGACAGCGGGACCCGTAGAGCCCGGGGCACCCCGGGCAGTCACAGGTACAAATATAGGGCTTGAGGTGGACATTTTATAGAGAAAAAAGAAGAGGAAGCCTTTTCCAATTTTCTCTGTATACACCCTAAACTGAGTGTTTTCTCATTTTAAACACTTGTTAGCTCACATATAGCTACTATTTTTCCCGGTGGGAGTCGAGTGTTCATGTACTTTAAGTTATAGAGGTCTTCTTTGGCAGTCCACTGTAAGCCTTCTTACACACTTTAAAGCCATTCTCTTCATCTTTGCACACACCATTCTTCACGTTGAGAGTCGTGTTGCGTGTGTATGCCCGGACTTCGGTCCGTGGTTTCATCTCAGTTTGTATATACATACATATATTTATATATTGACTAGCATTATCGAGTTATGCCTCGATTGAGCCTAGACTTACGTCTAGAGCGTTTATTTGCTTTCGTATATATATATACTTATATATATGAACTGTGTGTCGAACTCTGTTCGATGAGCCTAGACTTACATCTGCAGCATTTATTTGCTGTCGTATATATATATACTTATATATATGAACCGTGTGTCGAACCTGTTTGATGAGCCTGGATTTTACATCCGGTGCATTTACTACTTTAATATATATATATATATATATATATTTATATATATTAACTGTTGTCGAACTTTGTTCGATGAGCACGGATTTTGCATCCTAAGACGCTTTCATCAGCTTATATATATATATATATATATATATATATATATATATATATATATATATATATATATATATATATATATATATATTTTAAATTCCTTTAGAGTTTACTTCATGGCGGTTGATTGCTTTTATAGCTTTATTTACATTTTTGATCTCCCATGGAGGTGCTTCGTGGTGGTTGATCACGTCTGTATATATATATATATATATATATATATATATATATATATATTTACAGCTTTTATATATATAAGCGCCATCGCTTTCATATAAATTATGCATCATGTGAGCCTAGGAATCATGTGATCCTGCAGATTCATCTCTTTGGATCTAGATTCGGTTCCCGTGATGAACATTTTCAGTTTTAAGACTAGTAAATTTAGTCACGGTGTTTGGATTTCCTCAAATTGATTTCATGCCCACAAGGAGTTCGGTACTGCTTTGTACATTATTTTCTCGGGGATGCTTCGCATCTCGAAAATTCAAAACAATCAAGCCGAACACTTAATAAAAAATGGAAGTGTAAAAGGTCTCAATTACTATTGAGCATAAGGGTTTGAAAAACCTTTTTTACAAAACATCATTGCCATATCTTGTTTAAAACTGAATTTTTACACAAATTCAAACCCTGTGTATATAGGTACGAACGAGGCCTCGCACTACTTCCATATAACTGCACATTGACCCACACATACACATTCATATAACAGTTTCTTGAAAAGTGGCGGTCACCGTGGTAACACGGATGTCGGGGGGTGCCTAACACCTTCCCTCCCCATAATCAAGCCCCCGGACCTTAATGAATCTCGGTTTCACAGACCCATTTAACAGTGTCACATCACTGGGTTAATGTACAAACCATTTCTCGGTTGTGTTGGTACAACCATATAAAAAACCAACTGGCGACTCTTACAGTCCATTCGTCGACATATACATGTCGGACTTTTTCACAACTTGTTTTTTCAAACAAATCTCACCTAACATGAGAACACCAAAGAACAAGAATAGAAAAGGGACAAATAAAAATCGACGCCGCGTCGACGGTGGCGACTCTCTTTGGGATACCCAAGAAGAGGGCTTAAGCCGCTATTACAATCTTTTCAAAACTGTTATATGCTTGTGTATGGATGTTGCATTTACATTTATGATGAATGTGTACGTATGCATATATTTACTGCACTTAATGCTTTACACTATATCTACTTGTGATATTAGTGCTTCACATATGTCATCATTTTTATAAACAGTGAGACACGTTGTATGTGAATGTATGTTGTGTGGTTCCTCCACCAGGAGGCTATCCTGTCGGTGTTTGATTACTGGACTCGTATGGAGACTAATTCCAATGAGACTCAGGAAAGGCACCACCCAGATTCACTCCAATTGAAAGACCGGATTAACTTCATGTCAAGTAGATTGCGATGATCTGGGAACCTTCATGCCAAAAAGCCGCGAAAGTAAACCTAAGATAGGTCAGCCTCTGATAAACCAAACGCAGAGGAAAGTCTCGTTATACTTTCCATGTTTCAATTACTTGTAAAGAAAATTTACTTGTAATGTCATTCCATGTCAATCTCATTGAAAATGGGGAATATTAAGAAATATGTGTACATGCATATTTAAATTCATATGCTATCCTGTATTAAAAATATCTAACATCTGTTTTACAGGATAATATTCCTTAAATGGATACACCACATAGCATGTAAACATTTACACATTCCCTAAGACTAAACTATGCAAGTCTTTCACAGGGAAACAATCAGATCTATTACCCGTTCAAAGCCCAAAAAGGCCACGAGCCTACAGCCAATCATGTCTTCATCTGACTAGTCTAATCCCATTTACAGTCTACTCAGGGCCCAAAAATGCCCACATACACAGAATCTTCTGCACAGGGAGGAACCCAAGGTTCGAATAAAACAAATTCAGAATTTTAGTTGATTACAACAGACAAAAACCCTAAAAACACCCATCTCAAAGGAGATCTAGACACCGGTGACATCAGGAAAAAGGTCCTTCAAATGGAAGAAACCCTTTGTTCTATCAAAGGAATTGGAGCACACGGGAGTGTCTCATATGCTGACATTTGTATATTCCCTGGGGTTCATTATCCAGAAAAAGTTCAAAACTCCTGACTTCGAAAAGTATGACGGGTTAGGAGATCCTTACACACATTTTAAGGTGTTCATTAGAGAACTTGGATCTTATGTAGAGGACGAGAGTCTCAGAATGCAGCTGTTCCAAAAGAGTTTGACTGGAGAAGCCTGTTCGTGGTATACTAGATTAGACAACTCAAAGATCTATAGGTGGGAAGAGTTAGCTCATGCCTTCCTCACCCAATACAGCTTCCAATCTCAGATGGCTCCTGACCGGTAGCAAATTACCAAGGTCAAGAAACAGTCCAATGAGTCTTTCAGAGAGTATGCTCAAAGGTGGATGCGCCTTGCTGCTCAAGTTATTCCTTCTATGACAGAGTCCAAAATGGTTATAACCTTCATAGACATACAAGAATCTCCTTTTTATGAGAGAGTATTAGCTGCTATTGGCAAACCATTCTCTGAAATGATTAAACATGGGGAGATGGCTGAGATGGGATTGAAGTCAAGAAAGATTCAAGACTTAACTGCCCTTAAAGCTGTTGCTGAGCACATCTAGTCCAGAACTTATGGAAACAACCCCCGGAGGGTCCATAAAAGAAAGAGGAGGATGTTTCCTTGATACTACAAGGTCAGAAAGGCAATCAGAATATGCCTATTCAGAGGAGAAATTACTCCACTTTTCAAGCTCAGCCATTAAACCCTCCATTGCCTAAAGGTAGAGAAGTCAAATGCCCTCGAGTGTTCACACCCTTAAGGGACTCACTCGAGAACATTCTCACTCTTCTGACGACGTAGAAGAAAGTCACGCATCTTCTTCCACCAGCCAACCCGAATGGGAAGGGTTTCAATGCTACTCATAAGTGTGCTTATCATGTCGGGGCACCTGGATATGATACTCAGGATTGTTGGGCCTTGAAACACAAGATCCAAGATTTAATAGGCAACGGTGAGATCGTGGTCACCAAACTAGACCAACCTCACGTACAAGATAACCCTCTTCCTCAACACAAAGAGGAAGAAGTTAATATGATTAATTGGATTAGTGGACAGAGTTCCAATTTTAATTGTGAATCATCCCAGACCATCAAAGACGGTGTTGATAAATGGGATTATGCAAAGTTCCAGTTTGTGATGGAATAAAAGATGAAAGCTCTGTGTAAGCAAATTGAGCAATTGGCAGAACTGGTGACCCATCAGCATCAAGTCACACGCCAATTAGTCAGCCAAGAGCATACTAGTGTCCTCCCTTTTGTTATGAATACTCCATCTTTGCCTTTAGAAAATGAAACACTAGAGGACAAAGTTGCGAAGAGAGCAAATGCCAAAGCCTGTCGGGATTTTGCCAATAAAAGGGAATTTACATACCTGGGCCAACCTATGGAGGTGATATTTCAGATGCTAATTAATGAAGGAATGATCGCCTCCCTTCTACATCCAATTAATCCCCATTCAAGACGGTTCAATTCTGAGGGAGTATGTCAATATCACTCCCATTCTCGCGGTCATAGTACGGAAGAATGTTGGGCACTCCGCCACCTTATTCAGAATCTAATTGACAGCGGTGTCCTGCAACTAGCAGACGATGATATTGTGCTGTTTGAGAGTGAAAATACCTGTCCTACTAAATGGAAAGGATTGGTAGCAGTTATATCCGCTGAGGCTGATGGGACTGTCAAACCATTCACAATACAAAAAATTCAACTTAAAGGAATTGACAATCCTTTGAAAGTGGCTGCACCAGAGCCAATTAGCTTACCATTCAGACCACAATATCCTGTTATCAGCTTACAAAAGGTCCCATGGAATTATGGAGAAGCTGAAGGATCTACCTCTCATACAACTGATGCAGTGTTGAAGGAGAATCCACTATATCTTCCCGAACGGGTGATGAAGCCTACCATCAAATCAAAAGGGAAAATTCCCGTTGAGAAAATTGAAAAATTCCTCCGTACTATGGGCCATAATGATGCCAAGGTAGTTTTAAGCTTAAGAGAAGCTTCACATCAAATTTCAATACTGGACTTGGTTTTCTCTTCCGAAGATCACAGGAAGATCTTATTGAAGGTTTTGGAAGAAGCCTACTTGCCGAAATCAGTGGATGTGGAAAAATTTAAACATTTGGTTGATCACATTTTTAACAACAATGTGATATCTTTCACTGATGATGATATACCGCCCGAAGGGACCAGTCATTGCAAGCCATTACACATTGCGGTTTTGTCCTCCGGATACATTCTAGTTGGAGTCTTGATAGATGGAGGTTCATCTCCGAATATATGTCCTTATACTACTTTGGTGAAGATGAACGTCAATCTCAAACGGATTTGAAGCAGCCATACGGTTATTAAAGCTTTTGACGGATCCCGCCGAAATTCAGTCAGAGAGATTGAACTGCCAATTTAGATTGGTCCCCATACATTCTGCGTATCTTTTCACGTGCTCAAGATAGATTCAAGACACAACCTACTATTAGGAAGACCAAGTATTCATCTGGCTGGGTTCGTCCCCTCCACTCTTCATCAGCAACTTAAATACATTATCAACAATAGATTAGTCTCGGTTAACGCTGAACCGGAATGTCGTGCACAAGGTGACATACCACTCATCAGCTTTAATTCAGAAGTTTAGCCAGTCAGTTTTCATACCTTGGAAGTGAGCAACACTCATTACCATTCCATTGGGACACAATTTCCCGTACCCAAGATTTCTACCGAAGTGAGGGCAGCTACTCAAGAAATGATGTCATTGGGTCATCAGCCGGGACAAGGGATGAGTAAAAATCATTAGGGCATTAACCGCTCGATTCAAATGTTCAGTCAAACCGGGACAACCAGATTAGGCTATTCTTCCAATTCCAGTCACAGGAATCCTTATAAGCACAAGCAGATTCCTCCAACTTTAGCCACACGACGATTATCTCCACCTGCAAATCCTGAGCCAGCACAATCTATGGTAAAGGTGCCAGCCAACATAATGGCTATGTTATTCCCAAACCGATACCGGTCAAGGGAAAAGAGGTCCTAGTTCCTGATCCAAAATTTGAAGAAGAGGAATGGAGACGTAAGCAAGACATCGCCAAGATGATGTCCAACATATGCATCGTTGTCCATGATGAGCATACAAATAGATACACCCTAGACGATGATTGCCCAGACATAATGGTCATCATTCGGGAGAAGGAAGACAATGACAACCCCTCCATCACTGCAGTCCATCAGGATTTAACCCATGACAATTGGAGCAGCACTCATTTCATTGGTCGGCAAGGGTAAAACGGGCAGAAACTCCTTCTGCCCTGTAGATATCATTAACTACTTACTTTTCTGTACATTATTAGTAGTTCTTCTGTCAGTACATGCTAACACTTTGTATGATTAAATGGTTTCATATATTAAGTGAAATCATATTTTATTTCAGGACTTTGAATTTATATGTGCCTGTACTTGTTGATAAGATGCCTCTTCGCCACAAGGATTGTAACTTTGATGAAAAGTTGGACTCAGACTTGATGGAAATATAAGAGGACATTGAGATACCTCAGGAGATCAAAGAATGTGTCGAAGACAAACCTAAACCCAACCTTGATCAAACCACTTCCTTCAACCTCGGAACTTTAGAAAGCCCTAAGTTAATCCAGATTGGTTCAGACCTCACTCGAAACCAGAGGAATGACATGATAGAGTTTATGCCTTAGAGGCCAATTATTTGATATAATTGCTTAACGTTTTGATATTATATTTGATTGAATAAATGAATGATTTTATTATGGTTTTATTTACTGCGTTATATAAATATTAACATAATAAAAATCCTTAGAATATTGATACAAATTATATAGTTTCAAGTATGTGACTTGAACATGAGATTATATATTTATAATTAGTATCATTGTTCTTAAATGTCCCTAGTCGAGTATCATTCTTGATGGGATAACAATAATGCATTAAGACTAGTATGTGGATTGACTGATGACCAAATCTCATTGGTCATAAATATATGAGATATTAAGTCAATGCATATGTACATGTTAGAGAACGATGTACTAGACAGACCCACCATGAGAATTCTATGTGGAGCATCGAAATGTCATTAGGGATTCTCATAGTGACAATGATGTAATGGTCCTCCAACCTAAAATCACTATATTTCTACACGAGAATTTATGTACTTTGATATCATCAAATGTCACCTTTAATAGGGTGGACTATAAAGGTGATTATTGGGTACATCATGAATCGTGTGAGGAATATGTGTGATCTAGATGGAATTTAACCATCCTATATATTAGGGGTGATATCCATAGGCCTCTTGATTGAGTAGGACTATGAAATGCATGGCCATGCTCAAATATTGATTTGTTTAATATAGTCTACTCATTGATCAAGAAAACTCAGATTAAATTATGAAGAGTATGACACATTCCATGACTCGAGTTTAATCTAGGATATTGAGGTTAAAAGGATTAAATTACATTGAAACATTGGTCACGAAAAAGTTGCATCGAATCATCGATCTTATTATTACTTGGGTAGCAGTGATGCATTACTAGATGCCGCTCCAACGTTTATAATTTTATAATATGATTTTAAAATTATTGCCAACGTAATAATAACCTATAAGGTCACACATAGAACATAATTAAAAGGAATTAATTTAAATTATAAAAATTTAAATATGTCAATATGATTGATAGTATTTAAATTAATAGGATAATTTATATATATGTATATTATTTAAGTAAGACTTAATTAAGATATATATATATATATATATATATATATATATTCAGATTTTATTAAATTAGTTTTGAATAATTCCTTTTAATCGCTATATATACGATATGCAGCAGCCATTTTTAGGGATTATTCATTAACCAAAACCCTAGCCACTCTTAGAGAGAGACTAGAGAGAAAACAGTTTCAAAAATCCTCATCATTGGTGGCTAGTACCGGGATTCCTTCTTCTGCAGATCGTATGACGATTCGTGTGGAGCGTTCGTGTGGATACCGTAGAGACGCAGTCCGTTTGAATTGCGTTGGAGATTCGACCGCATCGATTCTAGCTTTAAACAATCGGTATAATTTCTAACTTCTAAATTAATTGAATTTTTTGCATGGATCCTGTTTTAGGGTTTCGGAATTGCCTTTAATTGGTTTATTTCTGCTGCGTTTCTATGTCGAAACCCAACAGTGGTATCAGAGCTACTTATGAAACGATTAATTCAGATAACGTGTTTAATTGATTTTGATATATATGATATGTGATGATACAATTGTACCGGTCTGAAATTGATTATATTGTTTTCGATATATATGATATATGATGATACAATTTTACTGAACTGTTAATTGAGTATATGATATTCTGTAATCGACTTATTCTAGTATTATGAATATCAGTAATAAATATGCATGTATACGATGTTCTGTTAATTGAGTATATGATATTCTGTAATCGACATATTTTGGTATTATGAATATCAGTAATATATATGCATGTATATGATGTTCTGTTAATTTTATCTTATATGGCGTAATAAAAGTATACAACTTATGTTCTAATTGGATTAGAAGTATGCAAATTTAGTTTAATATGATTAATTGAAATTGGACATATATGATATTACCGGGTGTATTGTTATTATGACTATTTTGGTGGATTAAATATATGATTCTGCCCCCGATCCCATTCGCTAACCGGTCAGGGAGACCACCCACCGGCTGATCGGTCAACCGGACCACCCACCGGCTGATAGATCAGCCGGACCACCGCCAGGGGGAGACCCCCCCTAGGACCACCCCGTCGTTGCGCACGATGGTCATGACCCCAATATGTTATATATAATTTTCTTTAATTATATATAAATTGTTATGTGCTTATTGTGATATGTATGGTGCACAATTATGGCCTTTTGACCCATAGGTTAGTGGTTTTTGGTTTTGAAATACGGCTTGCATGTCGTGCCTTTCTATAAATTCTAATGTAATATTCTCTTCTCATCTAAATCCCCTCGAATGTAACTCGAGGTTTCTTTATGTCATGTAATAATCTGTAATCGATGAAGATGACAAGATGGAGAACACGATGGAAAGATGATGATGGAGAGGAGGCACATGCATGATGAAGATCCAAGAAAGCTATTTATTTTAAGATCTTTTACAACCTTAGATTGACCTTCAATCTTTTATTAGCTTGAAAAGATTGACAGTGGATTGGGCCATAACTGTGACACATTTAATTTCGCACTTTATTTATGCTTGTATGTGATATTATATGATGAATAATGTGCATGCTTAATAAGATTAAAATTGGTGAGATCTAAATTAATTTATAAAATCCCTCAATAAAATATTAAGTCTAAATCAGATGCCTTCCAATGAATAACACTCATTAAGACCTTGATCAATAGATGTAGGTTTGCCAAAGCAAAGTACCCTATTTATCTAGGTAAGATGCGATAGGATAATTGTGATACCCAAACTATTAAAATCATTGGGCCCGACTTAACTAAGTTATCTCAATATGATTGTGGACTTAGAGGCATAGAGTTTTATTGGTACCATTAGATGGACTAGAAACAAATGTTGTTTACCAAACTATCCAAGAGTTATATATGATATAATTGACAAAAGGGTTGTCTACCTAAATAATTGTGTTTTAAGAGATTAGCCAAAGCTAACTGAAGTCATAATGAAATATGGATCTTGGCTCACTAGAAAAATTTAATAGAAAATGCTTTCCGAATTAATGGTGAGGGCTATTAATTTGAATAAAATAGTGGAAGGTATATTTTGAATGTACTATTATCAATTACATAATATCAACTCTGCAATTTGACTTTTATTTTTTCACTTATAAAATTTTGATATCAATGGCCAAACAACAACAACACAAATAGTCTTTCATTACGATCAGTCCTTGAAAAGGACAAGCTGAGTGGAATTAATTTCCTTGACTGGCATAGGAACTTTAGGATTGTCCTCAAACAAGAGCGAAAGCTATATGTCCTTGATGGGCCCATTCCTGCAGCACCAGTTGGTCCACATGTGCTGAAAATGATTGGGTATATTGAGTACCTTGATAGGTTGGGTTTTTCAATCACTCCGGAAGCCCAAACAGATCTTGTTTTGCAATCTTTGAACAGTAGCTACTCTCAATTTGTTATGAACTATCTTATGAATGAAATTGAGAAACCCCTTACTGAGTTGTTGAGCATGTTAAGAACTGCCAAGAACAACATGAAAAAGGCAGGACCCGCTCCCATAATGATGGTGCAAAAGGGGAATGCTAAGGGAAATTGGAAAGGCAAGAAGAAGATAGGATCTAAATCTTTTGCCAAACCCAATTCCAAAACCAAACAGGCTTTAAAACCTAAAGGTGGGGTGGCTAAAGAAGGTGAATGTCACTTCTGTGGAAAACCTGGACACTGGAAAAGGAACTGTCATGCTTATTTGGAAGAAGTGAAGAAAAGGAAAGGAAGTACGATTTCTGATTCAGGTATATATGTTATAGAAGTTAACTTGTCTACTTCTACATCATGGTTCTCACATTTTTGTTAATGTGCAGGGACTCCGAAGGAGTAGGACTTTGGCGAAAGGAGAGGTTGACCTACGAGTTGGGAATGGAGCAAAAGTTGCTGCATTGGCCGTAGGAACTTATCATTTATCTTTGCCCACTGGGCTAGTTTTAGAATTAGAAGATTGTTATTTTGTGCCTACTATAAGCAAAAACATTATTTCTGTTTCTTGTTTGGACAAGAAAGGTTTTTCATTTATAATAAAGAACACTCGTTGTTTGTTTTACTTAAATGATATTTGTTATGGTGTTGCACAATTGTTTAACGGTCTCTATATTCTTGATTTAGAAATGCCTATCTATAACATAATTACAAAACGATTTAAATCAAATGATTCAAATCCGACATATCTCCGCAATTGTCGTTTAGGCCATATAAATGAGAAACGCATATCCAAACTCCATAAAGATGGGTTCTTGGATTCATTTGATTTTGAATCATATGAGAAATGTGAGTCTTGTTTATTAGGCAAGATGACTAAAGCCCCTTTCACTGGACACAGTGAATGGGCTAGCGATGTATTGGGACTTATACATAGTGATGTATGTGGATCCATGAGTTTGTTAGCAAGAGGTAGGTTTTATTACTTCATTACATTTACTGACGACTTTAGTAGATATGGATATGTGTATCTTATGAGACACAAATCCGAATCCTTTGAAAAGTTCAAGGAATTCAAGAATGAAGTTCAAAACCAATTTAGCAAAAACATAAAAGCCCTTCGATCCGATCGAGGAGGTGAATACTTAAGCCAAGACTTTGATGACCTTCTAAAGGAGTGTGGTATTATATCACAGTTCACTCCACCTGGAACACCGCAATAGAATAGTGTATCTGAGAGGAGGAATCGAACCTTGTTGGACATGGTACGATCAATGATGAGTCATGCAGATCTTCCAATAAGCTTCTGGTGTCATGCCCTAGAGACAGTTGCATTCACACATTACCGTGTTCCTACAAAGACGGTTCAGAAGACACCATATGAGATGTGGACTGGGAAACGTCCTTGTATGTCGTTCATGAAGATTTGGGGTTGCGAGGAGTTCGTAAAACGTCTGGATTCTGACAAGCTCGGACCCAAATCTGACAAATGTAATTTTGTGGGATACCCAAAGGAAAAAAAAGGGTATTATTTCTACAAACCTTCTGAGAACAAAGTATTTGTTGCTCGAACTTGTATTTTTCTAGAAAGAGAATTTGTCTCTAAAGGAAACAGTGGGAGGAAAGTAGAACTCGAAGAAATTTGAGAACCACAAAATATCATTGAACCTAAGTTGGAACGTGAGCAGGAACCACAAGATATTGTGGAAAGTGAACCTGCTCAAATTACACAAGGCATTCGTAGATCTGGTAGGACACGCCAAGAGCCTAAGAGATATTATGGATATCTTGTAACTCAAAACGGCGATGTGATGCCCATAGATCAAGATGAGCCTGCTTTCTACCAAGAAGCTATGAATGGACCAGATTCTGAGAAATGGCTTGAAGCCATGAAATCTGAGATGGACTCCATGTATACTAACCAAGTATGAACTCTGGTTGATCCACCCAAAGGGGTAAAACCAATCGGGTGCAAGTGGGTTTTCAAGAAGAAAACCGACATGGATGGTAATGTAAAAACCTATAAAGGCCGACTGGTAGCAAAAGGTTTCAAACAAATTCAAGGTGTTGACTATGATGAAACCTTCTCTCCAGTGGCAATGGTTAAATCCATCAGGATCTTACTTGCTATTGCAGCTTTTTATGATTACGAAATCTGGTAGATGGATGTCAAAATTTCTTTCCTTAACGGAAATCTCCTTGAGGATGTGTATATGACACAACCTGAGGGTTTTGTCACTCCAAAGGATGCTGGAAAGGTATAAGCTGCAGCTATCCATTTATGGATTGAAGCAAGCCTCTCGGAGTTAAAATCTTCAATTTGATGAAGCAGTCAAAGAATTTGGCTTTATTAAAAATGAAGATGAACCTTGTGTATATAAGAAGGTTAGTGAGAGTCACATTATATTCTTAGTATTATATGTTGATGACATATTAATTATTGGGAATGACATTCCTTCCTTACAGGCTGTAAAAACATAGTTAGGAAAATGTTTCTCCATGAAAGATTTGGGCGATGATGCCTACATTTTAGGTATCAGGATCTATAGAGATAGATCGAGAAAAATGCTCGGCCTAAGTCAAAGTACATATATTGATAAAGTTTTGAAACGGTTCAACATGCAAGAGGCAAAAAGAGGAAACTTACCCGTGACTCATGGTGTAAAGATCTCTAAGGCCCAGTGTCCTAAATCACAAGATGATGAGGAGCGTATGAGAAAGATCCCTTATACTTCTAAGATTTGGATCTATCATGTATGCAATGATATGTATCGAATGCGGATGTCTCGTATGCTTTGAGCATGACGAGCAGATAGCAGTCAAATCCAGGTGAAGGTCACTAGACAACAGTCAAGAATATCCTCAAGTACCTGAAAAGGACAAAGGATTCATTCTTGGTATATGGAGGTGAAGACGAACTAGCAGTAAAGGGTTACACAGATGCTAGTTTCCAGACTGACAATGATGACAATAAGTCTCAGTCAGGTTTTGTGTTTTGCCTTAATGGTGGTGCTGTTAGCTGGAAAAGTTCGGAGCAAGAGACAGTAGCTGATTCTACAACAGAGGCTGAGTATATTGCTGCTTCTAGTGCAGCCAAGGAGGCTGTATGGATTAAAAAGTTCATCACTGAACTTGGTGTTGTTCCAACCATTGTTGATCCGGTTGCTCTATACTGCGATAATAATGGAGCCATTGCACAGGCTAAGGAACCCAGATCTCACCAACGATCCAAACATATACTTAGGCGGTACCATCTCATCCGTGAAATCATTGATAGAGGAGATGTACATATAGGAAGAGTGCCAATGATGATGATAATGTTGAGATCCATCGACCAAGGCTTTATCGCAAGTGAAGCACGACGGTCACACTAGTTCCATGGGTATTAGATACATGAGTGATTGGGCTCTAGTGCAAGTGGGAGATCTGTTAGAGTTTATGCCCTAGAGGCCAATTATTTGATATAATTGCTTAACGTTTTGATATTATATTTGATTGAATAAAGGAATGATTTTATTATGGTTTTATTTACTGCGTTATATAAATATTAACATAATAAAAATCCTTAGAATATTGATACAAATTATATAGTTTCAAGTATGTGACTTGAACATGAGATTATATATTTACAATTAGTATCATTGTTCTTAAATATCCCTAGTCGAGTATCGTTGTTGATGGGACAACAATAATGCATTAAGACTAGTATGTGGATTGACTGATGACCAAATCTCATTGGTCATAAATATATGAGATATTAAGTTAATGCATAGGTACATGTTAGAGAACGATGTACTGGACAGACCCACCATGAGAATTCTATGTGGAGCATCGAAGTGTCATTAGAGATTCTCATAGTGACAATGATGTAATGGTCCTTCGACCTGAAATCACTCTATTTGTACACGAGAATTTATGTACTTTGATATCATCAAATGTCACCTTTAATAGGGTGGACTATAAAGGTGATTATTGGGTACATCATGAATCATGTGAGGAATATGAGTGATCTAGATGGAATTTAACCATCCTATATATTAGGGGTGATATCCATAGGCCTCTTGATTGAGTAGGACTATAAAATGCACGGCCATGCTCAAATATTGATTTGTTTCATATAGTCTACTCATTGATCAAGAAAACTTAGATTAAATTATGAAGAGTATGACACATTCCATAACTCGAGTTTAATCTAGGATATTAAGGTTAAAAGGATTAAATTACATTGAAACATTGGTCACGAAAAGGTTGCATCGAATCATCTATCTTATTATTACTTGGGTAGCAAAGTGATGCATTACTAGATGTCAGCTCAACGTTTATAATTTTATAATATGATTTTAAAATTATTGTCAACGTAATAATAACCTATAAGGTCACACACATGTAACGTAATTAAAAGGGAATTAATTTAAATTATAAAGATTTAAATATGTCAATATGATTGATAGTATTTAAAAGTACAATTTAAATTAATAGGATAATTATATATATGTATATTATTTAAGTAAGACTTAATTATATATATATATATATATATATATATATATATATATATATATATATATATATATATATATAAATTGGATTTTATTAAATTAGGTTTTGAATAATTCCTTTTAATCGCTATATATATGATATGTAGCAGCCATTTTTAGGGATAATTCATTAACCAAAACCCTAGCCGCTCTTAGAGAGAGACTAGAGAGAAAACAGTTTCGAAAGTCCTCATCCTTGGTTGCTAGTACCGCGATTCCTTCTTCTGCAGATCGTAGGACGATTCGTGTGGAGCGTTCGTGTGGATACCGTAGAGACGCAGTCCATTTCAATTGCGTTGGAGATTCGACCGCATCCATTTTAGCTTTAAATAATCGGTATAATTTCTAACTTCTGAATTAATTGATTTTTTCGCATGGATCCTGTTTTAGGGTTTTGGAATTGCCTTTAATTGATTTATTTCTGCTGTGTTTCTATGCCGAAACCCAACATGACATGGTTACACTACTAACCCAATTCCATGATGTGTTTGCATGATCTCATGAAGACATGGTGGGTTTTTCCACTGACATTGTCCTTCATTGCCTTACCATTAAAGAGGGATTCAAGCCAGTCAAGCAGAAGCTCAGGCGATTGAAACTTGAGTGGAGTTTAAAGGTTAAAGAAGAAATTGTGAAACAATTTCAAGCTGGCATTATCATGGAGTCCACATATCCTGAATGGATATTCAACATAGTTCCCATACCTAAACCTGGGGGAAAGGTGCGAGTTTGCATGGATTACCGTGATCTGAATAAAGCTTGCATTAAAGATAGCTTTCATGTGTCATTTATCCACATTCTCATTGACAATACTGCTCAATACAACATGTACTCCTTTGCGGATTGCTTCACGGGGTACCATCAGATCATAGTTGCTGAGGAGGATCGTGAGAAAACTGCTTTCATTACGCCTTGGGGAACTTTTGTTATAGACGGTTATCTGTCGGCCACATCAATGCCGGAGCCACCTATCAGCAAGCTATGATGGCTCTTTTCCATGACTTAATGCAGAAAGAGATAGAGATCTATGTGGATGACATCATTGTCAAGTCCCAAAGGGGAGAAGACCACTTAGATCATCTTAGAAAGCTCTTCAACAGGTCGCGTAAGTACAACTTGAAGTTGAATCTAGCCAAGTGCGCCTTTGGCGTTAAATCAGGTAAGTTGCTAGTATTCCTAGTCAGCCACAAGGGGATTGAGATGGATCCCACCAAAATCAAGGTCATCATTGAAATTCTCATTCCTCAGACAGAGAAGGAAATACGAGGATTTTTTGGAAGAATCAACTTCATTAGAAGGTTTATTTCTCAACTCACAACAACCTGTGAGCCCATCTTCAAGTTGTTAAGGAAGAACTCCTCCATAAAATGGAACGATGAGTGTCAAAAGGCCTTCCTTACAATCAAAGAGCAGTTAGTCAAAGCTCCCATTTTGGTACCACCCAGAGATGATGTTCCCCTGTTCATGTACCTGTCCATAAGTGACAATACCATGGGCTGCATGCTGGGACAGAAAGACGATAGAGGCCAAAAATGAGCTATCTACTACCTCAGCAAAAGATTCAGCAGTAGTGAACACAAGTACACTTTGATTGAGAAGACTTGTGATTTAGCACGGGCTTCCATGAGGTTACAACATTACCTTCATGATCACACAAACCATCTCATATCCCGCGTGGATCCTCTCAAGTACGTGTTTAGTAAACCCATGTTAAATTATCGGTTATCCAGATGGCAGTTGATCCTACAACAATTTAACATCGTTTACGTGACACAAAAATCCATCAAAGGTCTAGGAATTGCGGATCAACTGGCCGTCGCACCTTCAGGGGACTTCAAACCCATAGAAACAAACTTCCCCGATGAAGGGGTAATGGTAGTTCGTCAACACCATCAGTACGATATATGTCATACATGGAAAATGTATTTTGATGGAGCTGTTAATATGGAAGGCTCTGGAGTTGGAGCAGTTCTAGTATCCGGTACGGGGGAGCAGTATCTTGTTGCCGTCAAATTGCAGTTTGTTAGCACCAACAACACAACTGAGTATGAAGGTTGCGTCATGGGGCAAAAACATGCTCGTTCAATGGGCGTCATGCGGTTAACTACCTTTGGGGATTCAGAGTTGGTAATCAAACAATCCACGGGAATCTATCAAACCAAAGAGCTACATTTGCTGCCTTACCATCAGCAAGTTTTACAGATGGCTTTGGAGTTCGAAGAGATCTCCTTTTTACACATTACTCGTAATAGGAATGACTTTGCAGATGCAATGCAACTTTGGCCTCCTTGATTCACATACCTGACAAAGAACACATGTCAAGCATCACATTTTCCCTGCAAAAGGCACCAGTCTATGGGAACTATGTTGGAGAAGTATCAGATGAGCTACCTCCCATCCAACATCCTTAGTATCAGCACATTAAGGAGTATTTACGGGATGGATCTACACCCGCTGAGGTGAGCCTGACTGAGAAAAGGCGGATCCATCGACTTGCTATGAAATTCTACTTGAGCGGAGATGCACTCTACAAAAGAGATGCAGGACTAGGTCTCCTCAGATGTCTAGACAAGGACTAAGCTCAGAGACTCATGGATGAGGTCCATGGTGGAGTATGTGGCCCACACATTAGCGACCCCCTATTTGTTATGAATATCCTCAGAACATGACATTACTGGCTTACCCTCAAGGCTAAATGTGATGATCACGTCAAGAGGTGCTACCAATGCCAAATTCATGGAAATGTCATCCACGCCTATCCAAGGGAACTCCATAATATGAGTTCACGCTGGCCCTTCTCAATGTGGGGAATGGACGTGATCGGGCCCATCAAGCCCAAAGCCAGTAATGGGCATCACTTTTTATTCACCATGATCGACTACTTCACCAAGTGGGTAGAAGCAGCCTCCTTCCCCAGGGTTACCAAAGAAGTTATCATTGCTTTCATCAGAAACAATGTCATTTATCGATATGGACAACAAGAGGTAATTGTGTCATATAATGCTAAGAACCTCAACGACAAAATGATGGAGGAGTTATGCAACAAATTCCACATCAAACACCTTAACTCCATCATCTATCGTCCAAAGATGAATGGTGCTGTTGAAACGGCTAACAAAAACATCAAGAAGATCATTCAAAAGATGTTCGCCAACCACAAAGGATGACTTGACTTATTGCTTCTTACTCTGTTAGCCTACATAACATCAATGCACATTTCCACTGGGGCAACCCCCTACGCATTAACCTATGGGATGGAAGCAATGCTACACATAGAAGTTGAAATGGAATCTCTTAGAGTGTTGATAGACGCTCAGCTGGATGAAGACCAATGGGTACAAGATAGGTATCACCAATTGTCTCTAATAGATGAAAGGCGAACTGCGACTATCTTCCATGGTAAATTATATCAACATAGGATCGCCAGATCCTACAACAAGAAAGTCCAGCTACAATAGTTTAAACAACATGACTTGGTTTTAAAGAAGATCATTGACAACCAAGATCAGTCCAAGGGAAAATTCGTTCCAAACTGGGAAGGCCCATTTGTTGTCAAGGAAGTATTGACAGGAGGCGCTTTCAGATTACAAAAAATAAAAAGGCGATGAATTTTTGCAAATCATCAACTCGGACACCGTGAAATGGTACTATGTCTGAGGTTACCATCAAGCGAACATCCTGGTGTTGGATTGTAAGACCCTTATTATTGTGAATAATAAGGTGATAATTTGATATAATACTTTGGTTATGGGTGAAATGTGCAAATTTTGCTAAATAAGCAAATGGTTATAAAATATTCATTTTGTCGAGGAATATTCATTTGGTCGTGGAATATTCTTTATGTCAGGGAATATTCGTCCGACGGCGCAGCCATTTGTGGGCCCCATAACGGATAACTGTCGGATGAAGAAAACGACAAAGTTTGAGTTTTATAAATAACGGCATAATTGTTACCGTTAACACTGTTGGAATACCTGGTGGTTAAAATACAGTAATACACGTGGTTGCATAGTAGCACACGGTATTACACAGTATTGTTGAATTATTGATTCCTACGTAAGAAGGCACTACTCAATAATTGTTACAGTAATTACTGTTCAATATTTTATTTTATTGGTTTAATAATTACTGCGTTGATATTTTAAATTATTGTTGTTCAATAATTGTCAATGCATAGTATCTCCATTATCAGATCAATAATTCATATTATTTGGAATAATATTATTAGATAGCATTATTGGCAATGTCTAGAAAGTTCTGTCAAGGAGAGGTTTGGTCACCTAATTGTGCTTGAAGACGGAGAAATCCTTATCTGAAAAGCCCCTCTTTTCCTGGGAATGGCCTGGTTGTCATAATTGTGATTCTGTAATATTATTTGTGAATAATTAATTATTGATTTATATGATAAGAAAATATTTATTTTATGCGGTTATAAATGATGGATATATTTATTGTGGTTATAAATGAAGGAATTAATGCTGAGGTGTTTTATCAGTATTTTGTCGGATTAGAAGTATTAAAAATCATCCATTTGTGGATTTCAGATATTTTCTATTTGGAATTTGGAAAACCTTTCTTCTGCAAAGTTGTAGAGAATTCGATTTCGTTTGGAAAGGACATAAAATTCGTATTTTTCTGATAAACGAGCTATTTTCTATGAATTATTGAAGTTTCGGAAAATAAAATGATTTTTATTAAATTATGGGTGGGACCCACTTTTGGTTGGTGTTGAATACACATGTGGGCTGCTATTATTTTTTAGATTTGGCATGCTAGAGTTTTCAACAAAGTGTGCGTAGAATGGAAGAAATAAAATATTATTATTTTATTATTTAGTCTCATTTGGCGTTCTAGCATTTTCCTATAAATAGACGCTTAGGTTAGAATTTAAAATCACACCAGAAACAAGTTTTCTTTCTCTCTATATTGTCGAGCATATTTTTGTGAGTATTTAGATACTTTGAGAGTTGTTGTTCTACATACAAGCTTCCTTGACTAGCTTTTACAATCTAGATATTCCGATTTAAATCAAGTTATTTTGAGGTAAGAGATGTTATTTTCTTCTTAAATGATGTTATTCTTTCAATATCATTATACCGATTAGAAGTACCGTTATTTTGAGGTAAGGGATGTTATTTTCTTCCTAAATGTTGCTATTCAACGAAAAATGAAATTTTCTTCTTTTTGTCCAAGATGTCTATTATGGTTACTATCTTTGATTGTATCCATATTTTGATCTTTATTTTTGAATTCTGCTTCAAAATTGGTTATTATGGAGTATTATTGAACTTGGATAAACTGTAATCCTAATCCTTAATATTTGTTCTTTTATCTCACTGGATTCGTTTTCTTTAAGATATTTTTCATCATCCTCAGTCCTAAATGATGATATAATTTAATATATTTGGCCTGTAGTGCAAAGTTGAATGATTACCTAATGAATATCTTTGGCCCATAGTGCAAAGATGAACAAGGGTTGAGATGAACATGACCAACTGGTGATACAAATGAATATCTTTTGCCTGTAGTGCAAAGATGAATATTTGATTCAAAATGTATATTGATTGATGTTACAGGGATAAAATAGTGATGATGGACTTTTAAATCTTAGAAGGTAGTAGAATTCTTTCTCTACTTGACTCTTCTAATGGATTGTTGTTCCGCTGTAGTTGTTGATCTAAAACTTGTTGTCTATTATATTTTATCAGATTTTTCCCCGTTGAAGACTAATGATAAATTGTTGTATATTATCTTAGTCATAATATTCTTTACTGGGCTAGTTGAGCTCACCCCTTTCCTTTTTGTTCCATTTTTCTTCTCAGGAGGTGAGAACATAGCAGGAACTAGCCGGGGTATGGAGTGATGGGTCAGGATAGTTGTATTAGTAGTCCTCACTATTTTGTAAATTAGTGTATCAATAATTGTAATGAGGACTCCTTTTGAGTTTGTATACTCTCTATTAGACAATAGTTGTATTCAAACTCACAGTATGTGTGTTGTCGTATTTTGCACGACAAATGTATTACTGAAGTTATATTTGTTTATGTACCATGTATTTGGCGACTCAGAATAGGTGATGTATACCTATTTTGGGTGCGCCCACGATTAGTATCAAAGCTTAGGATTTGATCCTGGCCGAGATGTGAGACAAGAACTAGGAGGGAAAGGCGGGAATTCCTTCGCTAGTATGACTGACTAAGTTTATTTGGTATTTATTTGGTCTCATCGAGTATAGGGATAATATATGACATGTCAATTAACCCTTGTTTTGTGGCAGTATTTGAGAATGGCAGCTGCAAATATTAACAATGAAGTGAATCAGACCGTGGAGACACCTTTAATCACCACCCAAGGGAACGTGCAACATGAAGGCAATATTCCTCCTGTAAACAACACTACCGAACAAATGATGAATGATGGGATGTTTAGGAGCTTTTTGCAGTTTATGCAAAACTAGACGAGGGAGACTCGTGCACAAAATACGGGTGGAAATGATAGCAATGCGCGGTTTGTCACATCCAAGAAGTTCAAGGAGTTTGGACCACCAGAATTTATTGGAAAGCCGGATCCGATCAAGGCGGAAACGTGGGTCAAGCAAATTACCAAGATATTCGATGTCTTGGGATACACGGAGGAACAAAAGGTTCCATTCGCCACCTTCATGTTCCGCGGTGAGGCGACTCTTTGGTGGGAGTCTCGTGAAGCGTACCGACCGCCAGACTCAACATGTCTTGGGAAACGTTTCAAAAACTGTTTAATGACAAGTACTTTCCTGAAAGTATTCGTCATATAAAGGAGGTAGAGTTTATCAGACTGGAACAAAACAACATGACGGTGTCCCAGTACGAGGCGAAGTTCGCAGAGTTATCCAGGTTTGCACCTCATTTGGTCGGGAATGAGGAACGAATGACGAAGTTATTTCTGAGAGGTCTAAAACCCGAGATTCGACAATATCTTATCTCTCATGAATTTTCTTTATATTCAGATGTTGTAAACATGGCTCAATTATTAGAGCGAGATAATGACTATGTTCAAGGTGGCAGTCATCGGAACAATGAAAACCAGCAGGGAGGAAAACATACAGACAAAAGCGGTAACCGCTTTGGTGGTAATCGTGGCCGTGATAATAGAAGGAGCGAGTCGGGAGGAGATTTTAAAAGGAGAAGGTACAAAAATGATAACGTGAAGACGTCAGCATAAATATCAACTGTGTCTAGGGGAGAGAACGAGCACCGATCGTTTGTTACAAATGCGGGAAAGAGGGACACATCAGCCCAAACTGCCCACAATAATCCAAGGTGTGTTATAACTGTGGAAAGGAAGGTCATATAGCTAGAGATTGTCCAGTTCCGAATCCAAGTTCAACGAGGATGGTGACTCCAAAGGCTATCCCGGATAAGTCAAAATCAGCGATTCCTGGAAGAGCGTTTGTCGTGACTGGCCAAAATGCAAGGAACCCGAATGAGGTGATCACGGGTAAGCTTATCATAAACTCTTGCGAAGTTTATACCTTACTAGATACCGGTTCTACACATTCTTTTATCACCCCTGCTTGTGCTTAACGTTTAAACTTGACTCCGGAGAAATTAGACTTTGATTTATCAGTGGAGACTCCGTTAGGAGAAACTTTCGTTACATCTACTGTTTATAAATCTTGTTTGATTCAAGTTGGAACCATAACATTACCTGCCGATCTTATTTCGTTGAAAATTCTTGCATTTGATGTGATTTTAGGGATTGATTGGTTAACCACTCATCATGCTAAAATTGATTGTTTTCGTAATGTTGTTAGTTTTCATATTACTAACCAACCTATTATGTGAATTCAAACAACCAAACCATAAAAGTCAATCACTATCATACCAATCCATAAAGCTATTCGTTTATTTAAAAATGGATGTCAAGCTTTCTTAGCCCATGTCACAGACTTGAACAAAAACACGTCAGATTTGAATAATATTTTTGTTGTTAGTGAATTTCCTGACGTATTTCCTGAAGAACTTCCCGGTCTACCCCCAGAACGTGAAGTTGAATTCTTTATTGACCTTGAACCTGGTACGAAGCCCATTTCTAAAACCCCATATCGAATGACTCTTATTGAACTTCAGGAGTTAAAGGTCCAACTGCAGGAGTTGTTGGACATCGGTTTCATTCATCCTAGTACATCTCCTGGGGGTGCTCCTGTGTTATTTGTAAAGAAGAAAGACGGGAGTATGCAACTTTGTATTGACTGCCGAGAATTGAACCATGTCACTATCAAGAATAGATATCTGCTACCTCGCATTGATGACTTGTTCGACTAGTTGCAAGGAGCACAATTCTTTTCAAAGATCGATCTTCGTTATGGATATCATCAGCTGAAGATTAAAACTGAGGATATTCCAAAGACTGCCTTCAGAACTCGGTACGGGCATTATGAATTCTTAGTCATGTCTTTTGGATTGACTAATGCTCCTGCTCCTTTCATGGATATGATGAACCGTGTATTCAAAGAATATTTGGATCAGTTCGTTGTTGTCTTTATTGATGACATCCTCATCTATTCCAAAAGTCGTGAAGATCATGAGCGCCATTTGAAGCTGGTACTGCAAAGGCTTTGTGATAACAAGTTATATGCCAAGCTAAAGAAATGCGAGTTCTGGCTTGAGGAAGTAGCATTCCTTGGGCACGTTGTATCAAAACATGGAGTATCTATCGACCCGGTGAAGATTGAATCCATACAAAGCTGGGAGCAACCGAAGTCGGTGACCGAAGTACGTAGCTTTCTGGTCTTAGCTGGTTACTATCGGAGATTCGTGGAAGGATTTTCTCGAATCGCTACTCCGTTAACTCTGCTAACTCGTAAAGATACAAAATTCAGTTCGAGCGAGGATTGTGAGAAGAGTTTTCAAGAACTCAAGAGAAGACTCATTTCGGCACCTGTTTTGACAATACCATCTGGTTTGGATGGATTTGTTATCTACAGCGATGCTTCAGGAAAAGGGTTAGGATGTGTTCTCATGCAACATGGAAAAGTCATAGCCTATGCCTCGCGACAACTTAAATAATATTAGAGGAATTATCCTACTCATGATTTGGAGTTGGCAGCAGTCATTTTCGCATTAAAGATCTGGAGACACTACCTGTATGGGGAGAAAGTGGAGATCTATACAGATCATAAAAAGCCTCAAATATTTCTTTACCCAAAAAGAACTCAACATGTGGCAACGACGTTGACTCGAGCTGTTGAAAGATTACGATCACACTATCCAATATCATCTTGGAAAAGCAAACGTGGTAGCTGACGCATTGAGTAGAAGATCATATGCGGGTACAAGTTCAATTTTGTTAACACAAAGGTCCATTTTGTATGACTTACAAAGGATGGAGATAGAGGTAAAGGCTCCAAGTACCCACGAGATGATATCAAACATACTAGTAGAACCAACTTTAATCGATAAAGTTAAAGCTGCTTAAGCTACGGACATAGAGCTGATGCGTATGAAGAAGAAAGTGCAAGAAGGTGCTATTCCGGAAGCAAGAATTGATGAAGAAGGAATACTTCGAGTTAACTCCAGACTTTGTGTTCCTAACGATTCTTCCTTGAAGCATAGAATCATGATGGAGGCATACAACACACTGTTTGCAATCCATCCTGGGAGTACCAAAATATATCATGATCTTCGATATACATTTTGGTGGAGCAATATGAAAAGAGAGATCACAGAGTTTATCTCGAGGTGTTTAACTTGTCAACATGTAAAGGCGGAGCATCAAGTGCAAAAGGGTCCATTGCAACCACTTGAGATTCTGAAATAGAAGTGGGAACACATTACTACAGATTTCGTTACGGGTCTTCCCAAGGTTTCTCAAGGCATAGATGCGATTTGGGTTATTGTTTATAGATTAACCAAGTCTGCTCATTTATTGCCTACTTATTCCCTTGAACGTCTTGTTCGTATATACATGAATGAGATTATAAGAATGCATGGCATGCCAGTTTCCATAGTTTCAGATCGTGACCCAAGATTCACATCACAATTTTGGGTTAGCTTGTAGAAAGCTATGGGCACAGATTTAGATTCAGTTCGGCATACCATCCTCAAACGGACGAAGAATCAGAAAGGACTATTCAAACTCTTGAAGATCTATTAAGACTCTGTGTGTTAGATTTCAAAGGGAGTTGGGATAAGTACCTACCATTGGTGGAATTCTCCTACAACAACAGTTATCAGGCAAGTATAGGTGTGGCTCCATTTGAAGCATTGTATGGACGAAAGTGTCGCTCTCCAGTATGTCTGGACGAGGTGGGTGAAGCAATGTTGTTGGGACCAGAATTGGTACGAATGACTACAAAGAAGATCCAAATGATTCGACAACGTATACAAACGGCACAGGATCGACAAAAGAGTTATGCGGATCTTCATCGGAAGGACGTGGAATTTAATATTGGGGATCATATATTATTACGTATTGCACCATAGAAGGGAGTTACAAGATTTGGGAAGAAAGGAAAGCTCAACCCACAATTTGTTGGTCCATTTGAGATTCTTGACCGAATAGGAAATGTGGCCTATAGACTCGCATTACCTCCAAGTATGTCTCGTGTTCATAATGTTTTTCACATATCTATGCTTCGTAAATATGTTAAAGACCCGAACCATATTATTGAGTTAGAACCAGATGAGATAGCCGAAGATTTAACGTACGAGGAGGTGCCTATTAAGATCTTGGATAGGAAAGAGCATGTCATGTGCACCAAGGTTATACCACAAGTTAAGGTGTTGTGGAGAAACCATGATATTGAAGAAATGACCTGGGAGTTGGAATCAGAAATGAAAGCGAGGTATCCTCACCTTTTCGAAACACCATGTACGTACGTCAATTTCGAGAACGAAATTTCATAAAGAGTGGAGGTTGTAAGACCCCAACTTATTATAAATAAAATTGAATTTCCTCTATTTATTATTGTGAATAATAAGGTGATAATTTGATATAATACTTTGGTTATGGGTGAAATGTGCAAATTTTGCAAAATAAGCAAGTTGTTATAAAATATTCATTTTATTGGGGAATATTCGTTTGGTCGTGGAATATTCTTTCTATCAGGGAATATTCGTACTACGGCGCAGCCATTTGTGGGCTCCATAATGGATAACTGTCGGATGAAGAAAACGACAAAGTTTGAGTTTTATAAATAACGGCGTAATTGTTACCGTTAACACTGTTGGAATACCTAGTGGTTAAAATACAGTAATACGCGTGGTTGCACAGTAGCACACAATATTACACAATATTGTTGAATTATTGATTCTTACATAAGAAGGCACTACTCAATAATTGTTACAGTAATTACTGTTCAATATTTTATTTTATCGGTTCAATAATTATTGTGTTGATATTTTAAATTATTGTTGTTCAATAATTGTCACTGCACAGTATCTCCATTATCAGATCAATAATTCATATTATTTAAAATAATATTATTAGATAACATTATTGGCAATGTCTAGAAAATTCTGTCAAGGAGAGGTTTGGTCACCTAATTGCGCGCTAGTAAGGAGAAATCCTTATCGGAAAGCCCCCTCTTTCCTGGGAACGACCTGGTTGTCATAATTGTGATTCTGTAATATTATTTGTGAATAATTAATTATTGATTTATATGATAAGGAAATATTTATTTGACGCGGTTATAAGTGATGTATATATTTATTATGGTTATAAATGAAGGAATTAATGCTGAGGTGTTTTATCAGTATTTTGTCGGATTAGAAGTAATAAAAATCATCCGTTTGTGGATTTCAGATATTTTCTGTCCGGAATTTGGAAATACTTTCTTCTGCAAAGTTGTAGAGAATTTGATTTCGTGTGGAATGGACATAAAATTCGTATTTCTCTGATAAACAGGCTATTTTCTATGAATTACTGAAGTTTCGGAAAATAAAATAATTTTTATTAAATTATGGGTGGGACCCACTTTTGGTTGGTGTTGAATACACATGTGGGCTGCTATTATTTTTCAGATTTGGCATGCTAGAGTTTTCAACAAAGTGTGCGTAGAATGGAAGAAATGAAATATTATTATTTTATTATTTAGTCTCCTTTGGCGTTCTAGCATTTTTCTATAAATAGACGCTTAGGTTAGAATTGAAAATCACACCAAAAATAAGTTTTATTTCTCTCTATATTGTCGAGCATATTTTTATGAGTATTTAGATACTTTGAGAGTTGTTGTTCGGTACAAGCTTCCTTCGGCTTTATACCCGTTATTCTGATCAGAAGTACCGTTATTTTGAGGTAAGGGATGTTATTTTCTTCCTAAATGATGTTATTCTTTCAATATCATTATACCGAAATATTGGTATGGATTTTATTGTGGAATTTCTACCTTTTTGTGTCGGGGTTACTATTCATGTATACGGAACTATTCACGAAAACGACACTATTCAACAAAAAATGAAATTTTCTTCTTTTTGTCCAAGATGTCTATTATGGTTATTGTGTTTGATTGTATCCATGTTTTGATCTTTATTTTTGAATTCTGCTTCAAAATTGGTTATTATGGAGTATTATTGAACTTGGATAAACTGTAATCCAAATCCTTAATATTTGTTCTTTTATCTCACTGGATTCGTTTTCTTTAAGATATTTTTCATCATCCTCAGTCCTAAATGATGATATAATTTAATATATTTGGCTTGTAGTGCAAAGTTGAATGATTACCTAATGAATATCTTTGGCCCGTAGTGCAAAGATGAACAAGTGTTGAGATGAACATGACCAACTGGTGATACAAATGAATATCTTTGGCCTGTAGTGCAAAGATGAATATTTGATTCAAGATGTATATTGATTGATGTTACAGGGATAAAGTAGTGATGATGGACTTTTAAATCATAGAAGATAGTAGAATTCTTTATCTACTTGACTCTTCTAATGGATTGCTGTTCCGCTGCAGTTGTTAATCTAAAACTTGTTGTCTATTATATTTTATCAGATTTTTCCCTGTTGAAGACTAATGATAAATTGTTGTATATTATCTTAGTCATAATATTCTTTACTGGGCTAGTTGAGCTCACCCTTTTCCTTTTTGTTCTATTTTTCTTCTTAGGAGGTAAGAACATAGCAGGAACTAGCCGGGGTATGGAGTGATGGTTCAGGATAGTTATATTAGTAGTCCTCACTATTTTGTAAAATAGTGTATCAATAATTGTAATGAGGACTCCTTTTGAGTTTGTATACTCTCTATTAGACAATAGTTGTATTCAAACTCACAATATGTGTGTTGTCGTATTTTACACGATAATTGTATTACTGAAGTTGTATTTATTTATGTACCATGTATTTGGCGACTCAGAATAGGTGATGTATACCTGTTTTGGGGGCGTCACATAGATCATCAGATCACCAGTCATTCCGGTTCTTTAACCCTTACTACACACAACCTTTCCTTTTTACCCATCTGGCCCATGAGGGAAAATCACACTTTTCTAACCAGCAGCCTAGTTTTGGATCACCAGATCCTTTTCTTTCCATTTGGTTTTGAACCCTTACTCAACTCCAGTTATTCCACCAGGGATTAAACCTTTCACACCTGTAGTTTTACCCAGCTAGGGATAAGACTTGTCACACCTGCAGTTTGTCTCAAATATGGGATCAAACTTTCTCACCCGCAGTTGGTCCTGAACTTGGGATCAAACTTTTTGATTACAAATCGTCCTGAACACGGGGCAAACTACGTCGACCTGATCTCCCCGATACCTGGGAGTACGTAGGCTACCATTTTATATGGCCTGGTCGCAATAAAGAAAAAAAAACACAAAAACATTTCTACACCCTTCTCATTACAAAAACAAAAATACAACACAAACATTCCCACACCCTTTTTGCCACATACAACTTTAAACCTCCACACCAGGTTCGAACTACGCAGACCTGATCTCCTTTTCAATAGGATTACATAGGCAGCCATTCATGGTTCGATCTTACCCCTACCAAAACACAAACACTTGTCGACAGTACTGGGATCAAACTTCAATCCACTACATTTCATCGGCTTCGGACCAAAGGGATGGAATTACCAGAACTACTCCCAAATAGCAGATTAGACGACCATCTAAGCAGCGGTTGTGACTCGAAGAGCAATAACAATCCATAAGAGATGGAATTAACTAGGCTCCTCCTAAATAGGAGTACTGACAACCATTTGTGGTGCGGTCAATCTCAGAGAGGAAAAGCCACACTCCTCTCTATATTTCCATACAGAAACTAGTCCCAAGACACCAAAAAGATGGTAGGGAATACACACAGATCAATGATCTATTATGAACTATCCTGAGACAACTCAATGTCCATCCATCAAGGAGGAATTTAGAATACATCAAGATCACAAGTCCTGAAAAAGCAGGCAAAATATCAAGCAAGTATCCAAGCATAACTAAAAGGGAAGTGATCAAAAATATATTTCCCTGCTATATATAATGTTGTTTAATATATACAATATGAGCTGTACATGACAAAATGGCTAAGCTAGTCTGTGCAGGAAAATACAAGCCCATCTACAATTCAGTGTATATGCGAGCTATCAAACCCAACATGGCATCGATATCAGCAGAAGGAGGTAACGATGTGGTCTACTGTACAAGGGTATCCACACGAGCTAAAAAATCTACAACCATCTGCATGTTGACTCTGTGCTAATCAATGTACGTGTTCATCTCTGCAATCATGCCAGTGGTAAAGGACCTCACTATGCTATTATCTGTGATGGATACCTTCCGAGCAGATATGGCACTATCCCTCTCGACTGTCACAGCATCTCCGGCTGATTTGGCCTTATCCCGCTCAACAACAGCGGCATCTCTACGAGCTAATGCCTCGTCTCTCTCTAACAGAGCTACGTCTCTCCCATCAAGAGTTGTCAACATCAAGGCTCTAGCCTGATCTCTCTTGAAGGTCATCAAATGGATACTCTGCTCGAAGTACTGTGCTAAATGCTGAATCACTACAGTGCTAGTACTGGGAGAATCTAATAGAGCTATTGCCAACCCAGTAGATGGCTCCTCCTTGGTGTGTGAATCAATTTCCTCCACGGACTCTCCACCATCTGAATCAATACCCAACACTGTGGATACTACCGCAGCCGATGAAGTCTCTGTCTCCATCCACGCAGAATACTCTGGCGAACAACCCGGATGGCTAACAGAAAAATTAGCTATTTCACGCTGATCCCAACATGCATACACCCGGGATCGGTCCTCTTCTAATAGATGGCGAGAAGCTAAACGCTGACCTAACGCTCCCTCAAAAGGATGGTAGTCCTTAAACTAGTCAAACTGTGACATCACGACCAATGGGTGATAGGTAGTCATGCCCCTCAAACCAGCTAGAGGGAGATAATCAATGCCCGGAGCATGAGTAATAAAGATGTAGGGTGAGTGAGCCCTATGCACTGCAGGATGCCAAATGGATCTCTGATCTTCGCCAAGAATACTGACCAAGACATAGCATCTGTACACTCTGATGGCTGAAAGGAGTAAGACATAGCTATGTCATGGGTAAAGCAGTACCCGTGTCGGCAGAAAGTGCCAATGATTCTCAAGTGTGACATAAACCACACGTACAACATGACCAAACTACCTGAGAGCTCAATGTCCCCGCCACAATCATTGGAATGATGGTATGACCCTCCCTGAGAGCTCTCTCTGCCATGATAACACCGATGTCTAGCTCATCCATATATCGGTGCATGTGTACATACGCCATGATGCACATCACGAATACATCCACTCTGGCCAAATGCCACTGATACTCTAGTGTGGTGAAATCCCCATAATGACGTGTGTAGCTGTCCAATGAGCCAAACATGTCTATCAGGAAACGCTGGGATAATACATGACCAGATGTAATCTCATCCTCTACGCCGTAACCTGGTGAGGGTCATGAACTGCCGACGCATATCTCCGACAAAAATATGAGTGCAAGGTCCGTCTCAGGGAAAAGCCATCAATCGCTCATACTCCTGCAATGTAGGAGTCAGCTCCTACGTACTAAACCGGAAGACCTATCTCTCTGGTATCCAACAATCCAGAATACCCTCCAAAAAACCTGTGGGAACGTAAAACATCAAGAGGGTCATGGAATGCTGTAGTGGTAGATCTACAGTCACCCTATGTGTAGGTGACATACTATTATACCACGACCTCAGACGGGAGGCTACCAATACTGGTGGGGTGTGATCTATGCGGTTGACTGTTGAAGAAGACATTTGTGTATGCCGTATCATAAGACCATCCAGGGGTTAATACTGAATATCTCTGGACATACATATATATGCATAACATGATAAATTCATTACAGATAATAGATGGCAATATGATATAGGGAATGAAAAACTTTACATACATTCCTAAATATATCGTCATCTAATACATCATCTCTGTACTGCTAAAAATACAGGGAAATGGGGGTACAGACGCCCTACTACTAATAGAGGCCTATCAAAAGATATAGTTAGAATGGGGCACATCCAACCAATATCTAACAAATGCCTATCAAAAGAGATAATGAGAATACACATCAAAAGAAGATAATGGTGTCAATATCTACATCATCAATCCTGTCCACCTGATGTAACTCCTCCTGAGTCACTTAATCTCTACCAACAGGGATGTCAGGCCTATACAAGGGAGGATCTGCACCGGCAAAGCCAAATGGGTCATCTGAGGGGCCAACGCCTGAGCTGGAAGGATCAAAAGTATCTGCCTCTGCCGGATCTCTGCCCAAATGCCGGATAAAGAAATGTGCCTAGTCCAGTCGCTGGGTCAAACTGTCAATATGTATCAAATGAGTCGGATCTCGGACACAGGCTAGCCAATTCATCATCATCACGGATCCTGGAACCATATCCCCTATTAACTGAGTGTATGGGCTCCAATTGTACGAGGGGACCACCAATACTGGTATATCCCCTGAGTGTAGGAACCATCTGACAGTGCAAAATTATTAACACTCAACAATGGGATATCAATGACGGGTGACTGCAACAAAGGCCAATAACTCCTGGCAGGAGGCAAGATCGGTATACAGATCTCTCATGTGATTCTCCTAATAGCACGCTCTCCTAAATAGAGCTCCCATCCTCCATCAGTAAGGAGAGAAATTCTATGGGTGGAAATCACATACTCGACACAAGTCGAGTACCCATCCTCAAATCCAATGGCCAAGTGCTCCCCAGAATAGGGATTCCATGTGATGACATCAGCTGTCAATAACTCCAGCTGTAGGCAGCATTGAGTAAAACCCTCCGCTACACGGACCTCCACCAGTATGGAATAATGACATCGCCGTCCTCGTGGATAGGTATCCAATCCTAACACACTCACATGACGCAAGCATGGGAGCCTCTCATAGGTCCAGAACTGTCAAGACAAAGTCAAACATCTGTTGTTAGTGAACAGTCTTAAACCTGTACATGGGAAATCAAAAGAAAAATACTCACCAGCAGAAATGGGTATAATCGTAACCAAGACTTGTTCAAGCCCTACGAACGCATACGCATGCCCCTGAGGAAATAGGGCAAGGTGTAGGAACCCCAATCATACTCTCCAATATGGTCCACAGGTCGAGTGGCGCTAACTAAAGTGAATGACACCGTAGAAGAGTTATCAGCTATGAAGCAGCCCCTAATGATCATCAGGAATAATTACCGAAGAATGCAATCCCTGACTCTAACATCAGCTGGTATGGGCTCACTCAACAACCTACTCATAGCGTCTACGCTCAAAGGATTCATACGGACGATCTTGCCCTTAAGCGCCTTAGCCGGAACTCTTAGCAATGATCTAACGATAGTCGGGGTAATATCTGCCGTATAAGGCACTAGTGCCCCTCCAAACTCCATACCCGTGATAAACTGCCAATCCATCGGCGTCATCATCACCTCACAGTCTAGAAAATGGAGTGACTGAGTCTAGTGAAACTAGCGCTCAGACAATGCCCTGGGGTAACCCAAGGGACAGCGGCGGGGAAGGATGGAAAAGAAAGCCCCAAATCCCCAATCATGCACAATCGCTCTATAGTCAGGATGTAGAGCCTGGTACATAGAGTGAATGTTGAGCCAGTTCCCTCGAGGCTGTGTAAAGACGGGAACCTACATGAAATGCAGTTCAACATCAAAATCATTTACTCCTCGTTAATAGGAGAGAAGAAAGATTAAGATCTAACTTTATACCTCGTTTGCGTGCAAGCACATCGAGGGATGTCGACTCAAATCACCTAGAAGCTCTGGGTTTGCCACCTGAATACTCGGGAGGTCCCTACAGGAAACATGTGAAGTAGGAGCAGGGTCCGCAACTGGAACATCATCTTCTTCGTCCTCGACGTCCAGCATATCAACCTGGACTAGATGTATCACCGCCTCCACCAACCGCCAAGGCTGTCTAACAGAACAGGGTCGGGGCACTTTAGAACCCTCTTCCGTACACCAGAAGTGGTCCTGCAGGAACTACTCGGCTGATCCAGATCCATAATATCTGGACAAAAGTCTCCAAATCACCTTAAAAGGGGTGTGGTAATTTTAAACCTGGAGATTTCTTTTCAAAATGCATTTTTATGACTATATGCATGCATGTATCACTTTAACATACGTCTACAGTAGAGTTAAAATGCATGACTACTCAAAGCCTATATTTTGAAAACTTTTTACCATAGTCCCCCCTTGTAAATAGGACTATCCACATGCACATAGGCATGATTAGGTGGCCATTCAGTAGCACACCTACCCACAGTCATATACATACTATATGCATTAAAAAGTTAAAGTCATCAATCCATAAAGGTAGTTTAATTACTAGGATTACTTTTCATTTTTACCTTTTGCTCATTTGTCCTCAGATAGGATAAGAAATAACATAAAAAGGTGCCAATTTGACTGTTTCAAAAGTCAAATTTTTTTTACATCATAATGTTCAGCATGGTTTAATACTAACATTTACTATGTTAAATATTTTTTATCAAGTCATTTGAGCATGCATATTCACTACAATATATTTAGATGCATTTCATGTGATAAGTCATTTTCCAACAGATAAAAACTACAAAAAAAGACATGCATACGTTACTTTGGTGATAACCCAATGTCAACAATCCCAAAGATTCCTGGTAGCTGTGGATCACACGTCCATGACAGTTCATTACGCTGCTTATCTATTGCCATCCCCGGTAGAAGCAACAGGGAGCCGACAATCATCCCACCATGTTGGATAATAATCCAACAAAACATATGCATCATACATTTGCATCATGTTGTTGCACATGACATCAAGTTTATCTTGTTGCATTTCAAGTGTCTAGGATTCTTTATCCTTTCTATGCCATTGCATTGCATGAATATGATAAAGAGGGGCATCTGTGGACACTCGAAATTTTTTGTACACCTGTCATTAACATTGCAGGAGGGCAGATTCGTCTTTCAGAAGTAACCTTGGAAGATACTGAAGTTCAAATACCAGAGATTCCAATTGAGAGGACAATTATGTCTCAGAAATAACCCCGAGATGCTCAGTTCTAGTTTCGAAAAAAACACCAGGAATAGCCGTGCTAACCTTGGAGATAACCCCAAGGAGTGCAGTTGCAGTTCCGGAGATAACCCCAGAAATGCTTGTTTCAAATGCATGCAGTCGGCTTCAACCTTGGAACTCACACCGAGGCACTCAGTATAAGACCCGGAGATAATACCGGGAAGATAAGCACATCTTAGAGATAACCAGGAGGACCTTCAGTACTTGCAGCATCCCAATCTCAGAGATAACCCTGAGCAACGTCTGCTTTATCAGCCCAAACCGGAGATAACCCCAGTTAGGGGTAAAATCATCATTTTGCCACCTCAACCCTACATTGCACCGTCTCAACAATATACATACATTTCTACACAGCAATGTCCCACAAGAACCAAGAAGGTCCAATCCCGAGTGACTAATACGCAAGGAAGCACACCGGATAGAATTTGAAGCTTGAAGACCAAGGGCATGGTCTAATCTTCCTGACTTCGTACAACCTCTAATCCCATGTCATGGCGTAGCTCTCGACAATGGCGGTCCGAAATAGGTCTTATACACCTTAATTGGATGCCCGAATTGTAGTTCTAAAAGTTTGAGCGGACATCACTGTGCACGTACTTCAAGATTGTAGGACCCGCAGAGCCAAGGGCACCCCGGGCAGCCACAGGTACATCTGCGGCTAGCCGCAGGTTCCCCCTCTATAAATAGAGGGCTTGGGGTGGCCATTTTATAGAGAAAAAAGGCGAGGAAGCCATGTCCAATTTGTTGTGTACACACCCTAAACTGAGTGCTTTCTCATTTTAAACACATGTGAGCTCACATATAGCTACTATTTTTACCGGCGGGAGCCGAGTGTTCATCCACTTAAAGTTATAGAAGTCTTCTTTGGCAATCCACTATAAGCCTTTTAACACACTTTAAAGCTTTTCTCTTCATCTTTACACACACCATTCTTCACGTTGAGAGTCATGTTGCGTGTGTATGCCCGGACTTCGGTCTGTGGTTTCATTTCAGTTTGTATATACATACATATATACATAAATATATTTATATATGGACTAACATTATCGAGTTATGCCTCGATTGAGCCTAGACTTATGTCTGGAGCGTTTGTTTGCTTTCGTATATATATATATACTTTATATATATGAAATGAGTGTCGAACTCTGTTCGATGAGCCTAGACTTACGTCTTGAGTGTTTTTTTCTTTCATATATATATATATATATATATATATATATATATATATATTACTTTTCGTCCCGCCTGGAGTTTACTTCGTGGCGGTTGATTGTTTCCCATGAAGGTTCTTTGTGGTGGTTGATCATGTTTGTATATATATATTTAAAGCTTATATATATATAACTGCTTACTGCTTCCATATAAATTGCGGCATTAAGTGAGCCTAGGAATCATGTGATCACATATTCATTCTACTAGATCTAGATTCGGTTCCCGTGATGGACATTTTCAGCTGTAAGCAGCTTGTAAATTTATTCACGGTGTTTGGATTTTCCTCACATGGTTTTCATGCCCACGAGGAGTTCGGCACTACTTTGTAAATTATTTTCTCGAGGATGCTTTGCATTTCAAAAATTAAAAATAATCAAGCCGAACACTTAATAAAAAATGGAAGTGTAAAAGGTCTCAATTACAATTGAGCATAAGGGTCTGAAAAAGCATTTTTACAAAACATCACTGCGATATCTTGTTTAAAACTGATTTTTTACACAAATCCAAACCCTGTGTATATAGGTGCGAATGAGGCCTCGCACTACTTCCATATAACTGCACATTGACCCAAACACATACACATTCATATAACAGTTTCTTGAAAAGTGGTGGTCACCGTGGTAACACGGATGTCGGGGGGTGCCTAACACCTTCCCTCTGCATAATCAAGCCCCCAAACCTTAATTAATCTCGGTTAATCACAGACCCATTTAGCAGTGTCACATCACTGGTTCAATGTGAAAACCTTTTCTCAGTTCTGTTGGTACAACCATATAAAAAACCAATTGGCGACTCTTACAGTCCATTCGTCGATATATACATGTCAGACCTTTTCACAACTTGTTTTTTCAAACAAATATCACCTAACATGAGAACACCAAAGAACAAGAGCAGAAAAGGGATAAAAAAAAATCTCGACGTCGACAGACGTTGGTCATCTCCTTAATCAGAACATGTTACGTTATATGCGGGGGATCACTACAGGAAGTATACCACATACCTTGATTGTTACTCATTTATGTGCTCGGGCAGGAATTAGGTGGTCTGATGAACAGCTACAATTCCCAAGTCAGGATATCACTCACGCCACGATAGCAAAATTCAAAGATTGGGAAGGAGGTACCCCACACCCAAGGGGTAAGGGTTTCGTCCTTTGTCCCGCATCATCTGCACCATCATCACAGCCTTCAAGGCCCAATGAAGCAGGCACGTCAACTAAAGCCACGACAACTACTGACGATTGACATCCTTGAAGGTTGTAGAGGAAGGTTGACGCTATGTACGTCAACTTTGCAGCATTTTCCAATAGTTTGACGAGGTATCTAGCAGAAACTTTCGCGTAGCAGGGAAACATGTTTGAGTGGCCACAATTTGGGACAGCCATGCCATATCCACCGCCGGATTCACCACCCGAAGAGGGTGGTACAACTGATAACAAGGGGAGTTCCTTTAAACCATTTACCTTCATTCATAGAGAGAATGAATAGTTTAAGTTTGGGGGTATTGGGTAGTAGTGTAGTTGCATATAGTTAATTTTAGTTGCATATAGTTAATTTCCATATTTTTACATGTTTAGTTAATTTTTGCATGTTTAATTGTTTAGTATGTGTTTAATTAATAATTGCAGAAATTTTTTCTGTTTTTAATGATTATTATATGTTTTAGTTATGTGTTTAGTTGCATGTCCCAAATATCTAGCTTTATGGAGTTTTAGTCTAGCCAATGATGAAATAGAATTTTGAAGGATTTTTGAATTTAGTGGATAACATGAGCTCAGTTATAATGTTTTACATAATGTAGTCCATGCTTGTTGTTTAGATGCTTTCGGTTAGCACATACGTGTTCACATATGCTTGTTGGTATAAGAATCACGTGTTTTTATTGCTTAGTAGAAAATGTGGTTTTAAAAATAAAATTGTGTAGAAAGTGGACTTAGGCTATGAAAACATTGATAATCAAACTTTGGGAACGGATGGGTATGCTTATTGTGTATATAAAAAAACGAATAGTGAATAGATGATCTGGGTATACTTATTGTATGTGTTAGAGTTTATGCCCTAGAGGCCAATTATTTGATATAATTGCTTAACATTTTGATATTATATTTTATTAAATATATGAATGATTTTATTATGGTTTTATTTATTGCGTTATATAAATGTTAACATAATAAAATTCCTTAGAATAGTGATACAATTTATATAGTTTCAAGTATGTGACTTGAACATGAGATTATATAATTACAATTAGTATCATTGCTCTTAAATGTCCCTAGTCGAGTACCATTGTTGATAGGACAACAATGATGCATTGAGACTAGTATGTGGATTGACTGACGACCAAATCTCATTGGTCATAAATATATGAGATATTAAGTCAATGCATAGGTATGTGTTAGAGAACGATGTACTGGACAGACCCACCATGAGAATTATATGTGGAGCATCGAAGTGTCATTAGCGATTGTCATAGTGACAATGATGTAATGGTCCTCAGAGCACGAAATCAAGATATTTTCTACGAGAATTTATGTACTTTGATGTCATCAAATGTCACCTTTAATAGGGTGGACTATAAATGTGATTATTGGGTACATCATGAATCGTGTGAGGAATATGAGTGATCTAGATGGAATTTAACCATCCTATATATTAGGGGCGATATCCATAGGCCTCTTGATTGAGTAGGACTATGAAATGCATGGCAATGCTCAAATAGTGATTTGTTTCATATAGTCTACTCATTGATCAAGAAAACTCAGATTAAATTATGAAGAGTATGACATATTCCATGACTCGAGTTTAATCTAGGATGTCAAGGTTAAAAGGATTAAATTACATTGAAACATTGGTCACGAAAAGGTTGCATCGAATCATCGATCTTATTATTACTTGGGTAGCAGTGATGCATTACTAGATGCCGCTCACTGTTTATAATTTTATAATATTATTTTAAAATTATTGCCAACGTAATAGTAACCTATAAGGTCACACACAAATAACGTAATTAAAAGGAAATTAATTTAAATTGTAAAGATTTAAATATGTCAATATGATTAATAGAATTTTAAATTACGAATTTAAATTAATAGGATAATTTATATATAGGTATATTAATTAAGACTGACTTAATTAAGATATATATATATATATATATATATATAAATTTTGGATTTTATTTTAATTGGATTAGGGTTTTGATTAATTCCTATTAACTACTATATATATGATATATAGCAGCCATTTTAAGGGACGATCATAAACTCACAAACCCTAGCCGCTCTTAGAGAGAGACTAGAGAAAAGTTTGAAAATCTTGTTCCTTTGGTGGCTAGTACCGCAACTTCTTTTATTGTAGAATCGTGCGACGGTTTCTGTGCGTTCATGTGGATACCGTAGAGACGTAGTACCGTGAGGAATTGCGTTGGAGATTCGAATTATTTCAGAAAATTCTATAATCGGTATAATATCTAGCCACTGAATTAATTGTTTTTCGCATGGATCCTGTTTTAGGGTTTCAGAAATTGCTTTAAAATTTTAATTTTTGTTGTGCGTTTCTGTGCTGAAACCCAACAGTATATAGTGTAAATAGATGATCTGGGTTTCTATATAGTGAATCCATAACATCTAGATGCACGAATTTGAAGTTTTTCAAAATCTGGAAAAGTTTAAAAATGTTGTTTGACAACGAATGTCAGACCTCATAGATCATTACTTGTTATGTGTTTTAGTGTTTTAAAGGTTTGTAGTTGTAGCTTGTAATGTTGTTAGTATTCTGAAAGTGGAAGCAAGATCATTGAATGTGTATATCAAAAGTTATTCACGGTCAAAGTTCGTTGATCATTGAATTTAGTTTTCTGGGTAACCCAGAAAACTGAAGAACGTGTTCTGTCAATGACTTAGAACATGTCTTCTGACATGGTTTGACTGGACAGTATCTTGGGATTTTGTTGTTGTCAGATTGATTTTAGGTAATAGATCTGTTCACTGGCATGTATACTACAAACTGAAGCCATTAAATCACTAAAACATTGCATAGATTTCAAGTTGTGGAAGCCCAAAGTAGGCTACTCGAATTGTTCTTCATTTTTGGGTAACCCAGAAAATGAAGAATAGCTCTGACAGCTACTTTGCAAGCTTAGATCTCATTTGTGTTATGTTGTTTGACCATGATTGTTGTTGATACTTGTAGTATTACATCAATACTACAAGATCAATATCTTAACTTGCCCAAAACTTCATAACCTGATAATTGTTGTTGGTCAAACATAGCCCCTCGAACACTGTCCATGAATGTTCTTGGTGCTCAAAAACACCTTAGGCGACACTTTCTGTCGCTAAAAGCTATAGCGACAGATTTAATAATTTTATTTATTTTAATTTCCAAAAATCATTTCAAAATAGAAAATAATTTCGAAAATTATAAAATTAGTTTTAAAAATTATTTTAAGTTTTAAAATTAACTTTTAATAATTTAACATATTTTTCATAAATATTAGTGTTTATTTGAATATTATTGATATTTAATTTATTTAATAAATGTATTAAAAATTTAATTAAAAAGCATTTTAATATTATAAAATTATTTTAAATGAAAATAAATAGTCTAATAATATTTTAACTTATAAAATGTGACTTTTAATATTTTAAGAAAAATTTCATTAATAATCTAATATTAATGATATTAGATTTATTTAATAATTATATTAAATAAATAGTTTAAAAATGGTTTTATTGATTTAAAAATCATTTAAAAAGGATATAAGTGATTTAAAAATATTTAAGTAATAATAAATAACTTTTAATATTTTGATGAATAATACATTAATATTTAAATATTAATTAATATTTAAATATTAATGGTAATTATTAAAATGAATTTAAATGTTTTAAATATCATTTAAGGGTAATAAAATGTTTCAAAAATATTTTGACTTATTATAAATAACTTTAATATTTTGGCAATGGTTTCATTAATATTTTAATATTATTTAAATATTAATAATAATTGAATTATTTAATATTAAAATCATGTAATAATGATTCCAGTGTTTGAAAAATTATGATAAATTATAATAATTATTTAAAAAAATTATTATAAGTCAATTAAAAATAATATGAATGATATTTGAATTATCCAGAATAATATTTAAAATACAGATTTGAGTTTTATTAACAATAAACTCGATAATTACCCGATAAAGTCGTTGGTACACCGAAATGCTACCGAAATTGATTCGAACCTATATATGTTGACCTGATAAGTGTCTGTTTATGATCTAATGACTGATAAACATATGTGAGAATGTGATTAAGTTATGTGTTGAGTTCAAATAGTAGTACTATGTGTTATGATATTATTCTAATCGAAAGAATAATCTTATTAATGATAGGTCGTTGTATTAAAGGTAGAACTAAGTTGTGTACTGTAAGCAGCAGACCAGACAAGTATCTAACCATTTGCATTTACTTTATGCAATGGACATGTGTAAGCCAGTTTCAGAACTATATTGTAATTGTTATAATTCATATATCTATACCTTTGTAGATATGTCAGTTCTTGAATTCTATCCGATCATTATTTATCATTACATTATTATTATATGATCCAGATATATATTATGTTCATTAATTTCTAAATATTGTTATACAAGTGTCCTCACTTGGATAATTGTTGTACTTATTGATACATACTTATTAAATTCTGATATGTATAAATTGATTAAAAGATGTCTAAGCTATTTGACTCGGCTAGACATAGATTTAAAAATAGCGTTGAGATATGTCTTAGTTAATTATTCTAGCTAGACGAACATTTGTTAGAACTTGATAGGTTTGAGAAGAGAACTCAATTATTATTGACAGGTCGATGCCAATTATTTCAGCTAGATCAAGAAAGCTATTAGATATTGAAATCATAAAATTTCGTTGTTGTGATTCAAATTTTGTTTATAAGACTGAGAAGAACAACCTTTTATACAAAGGGAACCTATTGGTCGTATATCCGGCCATTGTGCGCGTGTAAGTATTATGCATAATATAGGGTACAAGGAGTTAGTCGCTCTAAGTACTTGCTGGGGGTATGATTTAATCTTTATGGTTATCTGATACACCTGGGCATATCAAAGTAAATATTTGATAGTTACTCGAGAAGAGAAATTCAAAATCCTATTGGATCACTCAACATAAACTCCAAAAAATATTCCACTTTTTTATTGGGTAGAATTGATTCTTGTTATTCAATTGAATATCGAAAATTAAAAACAAAGTTCATAGTCTGTCGACTGCTCTCCATTTATAGTCAGTACGTAGTTTCAAAAATTTGATATAGAATTGATATGTTGTTATTATTGGTTCAGCTTACTTCACAACTGTTGATTCGTTGTAGAAGTGTCATTCAAAAAAATATTTTATCCTTTCAGCTAATATTTATTGTTAACATTACTTGTTGGGCAATCAAATGCTCATATATTCTTGATTTAAATTTAAATGTTTTCAGCTCAGCATGATCAACCTGAAGGTTCAGGCAAGAACAAAGGAAAAGGAAAGCAACCATAATAAGTTGTGGTATCTTATGTAATAGTTAGACTCTATTAAGACAATGATGTTTATTAATTATCATGTAATGAATGTTTTAAAGGTCACGTAACTAGGATTAGACCACTCTGATATATTTAAATTAAGTTTGATATTTATATTATTGTTATTATTCCGCTCAAAGAAATGGTATTGTTAAGCACAGAGTTCGGGTTTCAAGTACCTGAATTTGGGGGTGTCACACATACTCCATCATGGATTTCATCCATGAGCCTCTGCGCTTTGTCTTTGTCTAGACATCTGAGAAGACCTAATCCTGCATCTCTTTTGTAGAGTGTGTCTTCGCTTAGGTAGAATTTTATACCCATTCGATGGATCCACTTTCTTTCAGCTTGACTCGCCTCAGCGGGTGTAGATCCATCTCACAGATACTTCTTGATATGTTGACACCAAGGGTGTTGGATGGGAGTCAGTTCATCCAATACTTCTCCAATGTAGTTCCCATTGGCTGGTGCCTTTTGCCAAGTAAATGTGATATTTGGCATGTGTGATGCCCCCAAATTCAGGTGCTTGAAAACCCGAATTCAGTGCTTCACGATATCATTTCTTTGAGCGGAATAATAATAATAATGTCATAAATATCAAACTTAATTTACATATCAGAGTTGTTTAAATCCCAGGTACGCGACCTTTAAAATATTTCATTACATGATAGATAATAAATATCATCATCTTATTTAAGTCTAGCTATTACATAAGATAACACAAACTTAATCTGTTAGCTTTCCTTTCCCTTTGTTCTTGCCTGAACCTTCAGGTTGATCATACATAGCTGAAAACATTTAAATTAAGCAAGAATGAGCATTTGAGTGCCCAACAAGTAATAGCAAACAATAAACATTAGCAGAAAGGATTAAATGTTTTCTTTAAATGACACTTCTACAATGAAGCAATGGTTGTGAAGTAAACTGAAGCAACATTAAACAATGTCACAATTCTATTTCAAATTTTGAAACTACGTACTAGCTATAAATGGAAAACAGTTGACATACCATGAACTTTGTTTTTAATTTTTGAAAAGGTTTAACAGAACTTCATATGTAAACTATCATAACTTACAGGTACGGGGGGTGATCAGCCCGTTATGCCCTGTATTGATCAATACTACATGCCAGAACGATAATCTCGTTCATCATATTCTCCTTAAGCGCACAAAAGTTTTCCAATGTTTGGAATGTTCATACTTAGTCGGGAATCCAAACCAAACAATTTTGTTGGATATCAATAAGGTCATATCATGTTCAACGATATTTTTAAACAATTCAATTTGGGATGTTCATACTTAGTCGAGAACTTGCACGAATACGAATATTTGGATACATAATCAATAACAATAGAGTTAATAATCTGGCATAACGATAATATAATTCTAAAACTTTCTTCTCATGTCCATTGCATAAACGAAATGCAAAGGTTATGATACTTGCATGAATACTATTATTAATAACAATAAAGTTTAAAAGTTTGTATAACCGGAATATAATTTAATAACTGACTTACACATGTTTATTGCATAAATAGATATAATGATTAAAAGGTACTTGCCCAATAAAAAGATTAGTTCGAATACTTGCACAATATAATTTGAGTACCGTTAGGAAACTTGCCTTAAGCGTAGTTTATCCACGTTAATAAATCATCAATTTCGAATCCTATTTATAGCGTGTTATAAGCACAAGATGCTAATTAGCTAACACATTCTTTATTCAAGTGTGACATGATTCAAATATTCATATATGGTACAAAATCAACTCATAGGTTTATCGAGAAATCAAGTATCTAGTTACTTCATAAGCCAATTAAGAATGCTCAAATTTAAGGGCTTTTTATTCATGGACATTCATTATATAAAGCAAATACTATCTATTTACCTAATCCTCACATTTATACATGCGTCAGTAGGTTTGAAACCATTTTTAGTAATATAGGCATCATACAAGTCAACTGTCCAAAATTAGATTTCAGAACTCAGATTCCAAATCTGGCCTTGTAATTTGCTTGTATGGCTAAACTAGGGTACAAGCAATTTCTATGACCCTCTGGCCAAGCCAAGACTTAGTTGTTGCCTTGTGGTTTTTGTCCGGCAAGAACACAACATACATACTATTATGACAAAGGTTATTTCTCGATTCTTAAGTCAATCTAAGTTTCCTATTTTCATAACATGGTTCTAAGTTAAACATTTCAACAAGTTAAGGCCATTCAAGGTCATGAAACCACAAGGTCTAATATGTTTGCCTTCTAAACATACAAGGTAGTCATATAACTCATATTTGGCATGCTTGTGAGTATTCATAACACATATGTGTAATTAACCTCGTTTTGGTTGGAATTTTGCTTTGCTTATGTTTTTCTTGAATTATAATACTTAAGCATGTAATATATATTATTTATGATACGTGAGTGAGTCTAAGAGCATCATCAAACATGTTCACAATATCAGATTCTAACTCTAAAGGTAGTATGTTAACATTCTCGTTCAAAGTTCGTATTTTCATTAGTAACCTTACTAATATCTCCAATACGTTCATGCTTTCTTATGAATCATATAAACATAAGTTAACGTCTATTTATGCATTTCTAAACCATACCAACATGCTTGCAAAGTCAGCATATAAACATGGTATACATACATATCAAGTTCCTTCCTAAAGTTCTAAATTCATTTAAACTACACACTTTGTTAATCATGTAGGCTAATCTAGTAAAATATGATCTTATTAAGTTAATATACTTGTATATACCAATTACACATGCTTGCATGCTAGTTTAAGTCATAATAATGTATCACACTTAGCAAAATTTTAAAACAGAACTCAAAACTAGACTCAGGGGCCGGCGCATCCGCGCTGCGCCTCAGTGTTAATCTGACTCAGCTGTGCCGTGTCTGGTTCGAGCCAGGAATAGTATGCGTCGGTAGAAAACTAGCCTAAACACAGAAATTACTCACGAATTTGATTCTAAACAAGTATGTATTAGTTTCAACATGCTAATATAGTTATATAACAACTATACAACCATTACCCAATCCTTATTATCATCTAACTCCACCTAATTACGAATTTAAGAATTCAAGAACGGAAATTTAACAGAAACTAAAAATGAAGAACAAGAAAGTTTTATACCTTTGTAATTAGCTTGGTAAATAACACCTTTTCTACTGATATGTACACAATCACCTTTTCTACTGATTGTGTACTAATATGTACACAATCACTCACTCACAATCACTCACTCTATCTACTGATATGTACACAATCACTCACTCAGTAATAGAAATTAGAAGGAGATGGGTTGTATTTATAGGGAAACAAGAACACAAACATTGCATATATACATCAAATTAAACCAATGAGAATGTTAGATTACATGATGGTTAAGAGAGAGTTGATAAATGGTAGTTGATTTACATCATTATGCCCACTCCCTTGTTCATCATTGACATCTAGGTTGCTAGCTTGAGCTTGGAAGAAGAAAAAGGCAGAGGCCTTGGCCTCTATGTGATTCACGTGGCTGAGAAAATGAACAAATGGAACACTAGTTTTGGGACAAGCTAATTAACTCAGCACTCTTGCAACATTAGACCATATACTTATACACAACTCTTATTCTTATGATATAGTGTATACACATATCAACCATACATTATAACGTAGTGCCACAATATGATTTACATATTTAATATTTCAAGGTAATAGATGTAATATGGAAATGTAACATACATATAGGACATGTATAATTTTATCACACCGGTATACTTTATTAAAAATAATAGATTACAATATGTTCATGGTATATTAGTTTAATATATACCCACGTACATCTTGTCACATACACCTTCATGATGTATTTATAACATATAGTTTTAATAAACATTAATATATGGTTACTATATATAGCCACATAAACGTTACACTACACTATATAATTCAGTTGTATTTTATATTTTTAATCATTGCTCACATGCACATAACAGTCAATATAATCTTATTATATTAATAACTTATTTGTTTTATGTCAAATAAATAAATTATTCACTTCCTTAATTAATTACCACCAATATAAATAAATCCATTCTTCCTTGATTAATGTATTTATGGATCTCCATAACCATTAATTATCTATATAATTCTTATTGTATTTATAGACATATTTATAACAATAATAATCACATATTATTAGTTAATTACCATTATCAATTAATAATAATTATTGGCTCACTTAATAATTCCTTCGTCGAACATAACTCACTTTATTCTATGGTTTATTAATGTCACACATATCACATAATTGTTTCATTTAATTTCAAAAAAAGAAAAAATAATTTTCTCCAACATGGCGCTGCTGCGCCAGTTTGTACTGCTGGGACAACGCAGTTGTGCCATACCTTGAAAGTGCCAAGACTGGTTTAGCTTCAAGCCCGTGCCAACTTTCATTGCTAAACACGTTTTATACGACATGAATTAATTTCCACACGAGTGATATTGCAAATCTAAGAGTGTATTCATTACTTATCATAAAAATCCTAAAAATCATATATTCACGGAAAATAAATAATAACTATTTTATTACAAAATTTATTATAAGAATATAATCTATAATGATCAATAGTAATAAATAATTTTTATTTATCACATCCACCCTCCATTATAAGGATTCCTTCCCCGGAATCACTGTTTCAAAACTTATAGATAATAGGGAAAATAGCATACACAGTTATTTCAAGTAGATCTCGATCAAATTCGATCGAACTGATCTTTAACTATTCAACATAAAACTTGTCTATCTGATCATACAGAAATTTGATTTCTAATAGAACTCAAATTTCTCCTTCAAAATTTCTTTATAACACTAAAAATCATATATAAGAAAATAAAATTTATTCGAATAATACCTGGGGTTCCATCCCCGGCTGCTACGGTGTCATGAATCGTCATGTTGAAGACTCTTGCTGTTGATTTTGTTGAAGTTGGTCCCGTTATCGCCAGTGTTCCGCTGCCTTTTCCCGTATTCACTCTTCCTATATCCATTCTCCTTTTCGGACAGTCCTTTACCTTATGTTCCGTAGATCGACACAGAAAACACCCATTGTTCGACCTAGGATTGGGGCTATTAGGAGAGATATGTCCATCCTTCCCACACTTATAGCACACGAACTTACCACTAAGACACTCACATGAATGATTTTTCCCACAATTCTTACAATGCACAGCCTGCTTCCTCACACCTTCTTGTTTGACTTGGACATTTCCAAAATTGTTCCACTTTATTTTTCCATTCCCACTACCACTACCTGCTTCTACCTTTCTAGTTCCCTCAACCTTACCCTTGTTCTTTTTCTCCTTATTGTAGAGGCTCATGGCCTCACTTCCCCCGTAGGCTATGATAGCCTTCTGCAAAAGTGCTGCAAAAGTATTTATCTACAATACTGCCACCTTATTGTAGAGACAGGGTTTTAAGCTCAGCTAAAACCTCCTTGCCTTCCTTGCCTCCGTATCAACTTGATGCGGAGCAAACCTATCTAATTCATTGAACTTTGCAGCATACTCCACAACTGTCATGTTCTCCTGCTTCAACTCCAAAAACTTCACCTCCATCCTAGCCTGTACACTAGAAGAGAAATAGTTCTCAAAGAATAGCGTCTTAAACCTAGTCCATGCTATCACTCCTTCTCCTGCCCTAGCTTGATTTACCTCCCACCAGAAATTTGCCTCTCCTTTCATCATATATGTAGAGCCCCCAAATCCGGGTACTTGAAACCCAAACTCAGTGCTTTACGATACCATTTCTATGAGCGGAATAATACTAATTATAATAACAATAATATAAAGATCAACTTAATTTACATATCATCAGAGTCTGAATCCCAAGAACGTAACCTTTAAACATTATTTACAACCCATGATAGATAATATATATCATACTTGTCTTAATAAAGTTAATTATTACATAAAATAGCATTTCTCTCATTCAGCAACCTTTCCCTTTCCCTTGTTCTTAACAGAGCTCTCTGGTCGTTCACACTTAGCTAAAAACATTTAAATTAAGCAAGGATGCGTATTTGAGTGCCCAACAAGTAATAACAATTATATATATATAAGCTGAAAAAATTTAAATGTTTTCTTTATAATACCCTTCTACAACGATTCAATAGTTGTGAAGTAATCTGTACCAATGATAATAATATATCAATTCTATACCAAATTTTTGAAACTACGTACTGACTATAAATAGGGTTAATGTGACATACTATGAACATTGTTTTCGTTTTCGAAAAAGTTAAACAGAAATTCATCTGCAAACCGTCATAACTTACGGGCACGGGGGGTGATCAGCCCGTTATGCCCTGCATTGATCAATACTACGTGCAAGAACGAGGGTATCATTTACTCTGTCCACCTTGGATGCATAAAAAGTTTTACCCGTGTAGGGATGTTCATACTTGTCTGGGTTCCAAATCAAAGGTCTTATCTTGTTCAACAATAATCTATAATTCAACATATATGTATACTGGTAATTGACAAAGGTATATCAAAATGTGATTAAATACAATGATTATCAAAGTGGGGACACTTGTATAACAATTTATAGAAATTAACGAACAGAATATATATCTGAATTATCATATACTAATATGTTGATAATCAATGAGCGTATATAATATAGGGTTAATAATCTGTACAGTAATAATATAGTTTAGAAACATTCTTACTCATGTCCATGGCATAAAGAAAATGCAAAGGTAAGATACTTGCCTGATGCGCTGTTTACAGTTCACAACTTAGTTTTATCGTTTATATCACTACCTATCATTAATCAGATCATTCGTTCGATTAGAACAATATACTATAACACATAAGCATTTCGCAGTCAACACATAACCTAATCACATTATTACCCATGTTTAACAACCCTTGAATAGCAAATAATCACATATCTAATTACATTATCTAAGTCCATATCAATTTCTGAAACATGTCGGTGTACCGACAGCTTTATCGGGTAATTATCGAGTCTAAGACTCTCTTCTGTAACTCAATGTCTGTAAGTATCAGTCATATTATTTTTAAATGACTTAATATAATTTTAAAACATTTATTATAATTTATCATGAATTTTCAAACACCGGAATCATTATTAAATGATTTAAATATTGAATAATTCTATTATCATTAATATTTAATTAATATTAAACTATTAATGAAATCATTTCTAAAATGTTAAATTATTTATAATATCTTGAAATACTTTGAAAGTATTAATATTACCCTTAAATGATTTTTAAAATATTTAAAATCATTTTAAATAATTACCATTAATATTTAAATATTAATGTAATATTTATCAAAATATTAAAAGTCATTAATCATTACTTAAAATATTTTTAATTCATTTATATCCTTTTTAAATGATTTTTAAATTAATAAAACCATTTTAAAACAATTTATTTAATATAATTATCAAATAAATTTAATATATCATTAATAATAAATTAATATTAAATTATTATTGAAATTATCCTTTAAATATTAAAAATTATATTTTATAACTTAAAATATCTTTAAACACTATATTTTCATTTAAAATGATTTTTATAATAATAAAATAATTTTTAAATTAATTTATTTAATATAATTATTAAATAACTTTAATATCATTAATAATAATTAATTATGAAATTTATTTTAAATATTCAAAGTTATATTTTATAACTTAAAATATTTTTAAATACCTTTATTTTATTTAAAATGATTTTTAATATAATAAAATCATTTTTAAGTAATTAATTTAATTCATTTAGTAAATAACTTAATGATCATTAATATTTATTTATTAATGAAATTTATCACAAAATATTAAAAGTCATTAAAATAACTTAAAATATTTTCTTATATCATAATAAAATTTTAAATGATTTTTCAAATATTAGAATCATTTTTAACTAATTTATTTAATATTATAATTAAATAAATTAAATACTTTTAATATTCCAAAAATATTAAATTTTTATGAAATGTACTCAAAATAAATAAAAACTAATTTTAGAATTTAAAATAATTTTTAATAATTTATTTGGTATTTTTAATAAATAAAACTATTTTTTTCTATTTATTTAATTTAATTAATTAATTTCGGAAAAAAATATTATATATAATGTTTTGTCATTAAAGGCCACCTATAGTGATTTAAACTGTCATTATAGGTGTTTTTGAGGTGTTCTTCATGAAACCCAGAACACCAAGTCAGTTATTGAGTGACCAAGTTTGACCAGGTTTAATTTCGCGTGTGTTGTGTTTCTGAGCGTTTTGTTGCTCAGAGCATGTAGTACACATACAAGACTACACGATCCAATAATAAATATCATCATAACATGCATAAACAAAGAGATCTGAGCCTCTAAAGTGGCTGTCAGACCTGTTCATCATTTCTGGGTTACCAAAAAATGAAGAACAGTTCGACTTTCCATTTTTGGGCTTCTACAACTTGTAATCCTTGTAATGTTTTAGTGATATAAATGGTGAAATATGTAGACAACATGTAGGACAATAGATAGATCACATAAAATCAATAAAAACATAACACAATCGTCAGATCCGGGTCGATCAAAGAATGTCAGAAACTGTGTTCATAGGTTTTCTGGGTTGCCTAGAAAATCGGATCCGTGCTCAAGATACCAACTTTGACCAGTCACTAAGATCGATTCGTATAATATTATGGAGATTTTAAGGCATAAATATGAACTTAAATTAGATACAACAACAAAAACAAAAAAATTAACTACAGAAAGATCTGGGCCTTTAAACTTCCTATCAGAACGATCTGGGCATGTTCTTGACTGCCCAGATTTCCTTCAGTCATGGTTGGTCAACAACCTTTGACCATGAATAACTTTCAGAGTAGACATCAAATGACTTAGATTTTTTTTGAAGATAAAAGACTACATTACAAGCTACATATAACAACTTAAAAAAACAAAAATCATAATCGACCAAAGATCTATGGTCACTGACATTTGTTGTTAAACCACAGTTTATCTTTTTTCCAGACTTTGCAAAAACTCAAATCAAAGCCTCTAGATGTTATGGATTCAACATCTAGCAACCCAGATCATCATTAGACAATACTAACAACACATTTAACATAAAAAAACAACATCTAACACATCATCAAAGGTCAGAATTCAAGCTAGGGTTTATACCTTTACTTTGATCAATCTTGATCTTAGGCTACTGATTTGTTAGTGATATTCGTGGGGCTGGTATTTGGGACTGATATTCCTTGAAATTTTCGTGGGTTTGGGTTGAGAGAGATAAGTTGAGAGTTGGTACCTAAAATGAGCATGAATGTTCAATTTTCTCTCTCTCAATCTATTTATACAAGACTTGTAATGAAGGGCTGAGCTATGGCTGCTGATTTTGCTGAGATTTTAAGTCACAATTGTCAAATAAGTTGGTCATCAACCCATCCTATTGGCAAACCCTACTAGTTAGCCAAAATAATACAACTAGGGGCAAAAAGGTCATTTGATAAATCATTTAATGACAATTTTGTAACTTGTCAAACCCTTAGGGTTTAACCCTAAGGTTTAGCACAAATTGAATGATTTTCCAACTGGGGTTTGTACAAAAAATAAAATAAAATAAATTTAAGTTTCTAAAATTTTGAAATTAGGGTTTCATAATTATGATTAATTTTCTAATTACTTTATACAGGAACATTACGGTTTAAAATCACTAATTATAATTAACTTTGCTACTTTAGCAATTAGAGTTTAAAATTAGTAATTAGTTTTTTTATAATTTCTAATTAGGGTTACTAATTTTAGAAATTAGGGTTTCTAGAAATCAATATCTCTAAATGTTAATTAGGGTTAACCTAATTAATCATGAAATCACATAACACAGTTATATAATAATCTCGAACTCATGATTGAGTTTCATGTTAGGGTTTTATCATTTCAAAAATTAGGGTTTTCTAGATTTTTAATTAGGGTTTACCTAATTAATACATTTAATACATGACATAAATTATATAACACACTTATAAAATAATCTTGTACTCTAATTTGGATCTCAAATTAGGGTTTAACATTATTACTAGGGTTTGGGCATAATACACCGTAATTGACCAACCATTATCAATACGGAAATACAGTACATATTCATAGCACTGAAAAATCAATATATAATTAATATTATATTATTATTCTCATACCTTGACAATAATCAAAAATTAGGGTTTGGATTCCATATCGATTTATTCTTCATATTTAACTTTAATAATTAAGGTAAAATAATTAACTTAATAATCGTACTAAAATTCATATAATAAAATAATTATTATAATTATTCTAAAAATCACTTCATATATTATTTAAATAATATATGATTATATTTTATGAAAAATAATTAATAAAAATATTTCTATCTTAAAATTAATTATTATAAGAATATACTTTATAATAATCAATAATTCTAAAATAAATTTATTTGTAAATATTTATGTAATAAATATATTTTTATTTACCATATAAATACATATACACATTATCGGTACAAATCCTCATCCTAAAAATATATAAAAAAAATTTATACGCAAAATTTCTTATTTATTTATATAGAAAACATCGGGTTGTTACATTCACCCTCCCTTATAAAGATTCCGTCCTCGGAATCACCGTTTTAAAACCTATACATACAAGGGTACATAGCATACACAATCATTGCAAGTAGATCTCGATCATAATTGGATCGAACTGATCTTTAACTATTCACTTAAAGCTCGTCTTTCTGATTAAACGGAAATTTAAATTCTAAAAGAACTCAAATTCCTCCCTCAAAATATCTTTATAAAATAATTTACTATAGATAGGAAAATCATGTATAATAAAATAAAAGTTATACGAATAATACCTGGAGTTCCAGTGCCAGCTGCTATCGTGTCCTGGATAGTCATGTTGTAGACCCTTGCCGTTGATTTTGTTGGTTTGTTTGACGAAGTCGGTCCGGTGATTGCTAAAGTTCCGCTGCCAGTGCCCGTGTTCACACTACTTGCCTCCACCCTCCTCTTCGAACAATCTTTCACCTTGTGCTCAGTCGATCCGCACAGAAAACATCCACTGTTCATCCTAGGATTGGGGCAGTTGGGAGAGATATGGCCCTCCTGCCCGCACTTATAGCAAATGAATTTTCCTTTCAGACACTCCCCTGAGTGGTTCTTTCCACAATTCTTACACGACACAGTCTGTTTCTTCATGCCTTCTTGCTTCACCTGAATACTTCCGAAGTTGTTCACCTTCCTCTTTCCATCTCCACTCTTGCTCCCACTATTAGTTCCTACCTTCCCAACTCCTTCTGCCTTACCATTATTCTTCTTCTCCTTGTTGTAGAGGCTCATAGCCTCACTCCCCTCCTCAGCAATAATCTCCTTCTCCATGAGTGTTGTAAATGTAGGAATCTGCAACACTGCCACCTTGTTATAGAGCCTGGGTTTTAATCCCAGCTCAAACCTTCTAGCTTTCCTAGCCTCCGTATCGACTTGATGCGAGGCAAACCTAGCTAACTCATTGAATTTTGCGGCGTATTCCGCAAAAGTCATATTCTCCTACTTCAATTCTAAAAATTTAACCTCCATCGTTGCCTGCATACTAGGTGAAAAATAGTTTTCAAAAAACAAAGTTTTAAATCTATCCCACGTGACTACACCTTCTCTTGCCCTAGCCTAATTTGCTTCTCACCAAAAAATTGCCTCACCCTTCATCATGTAAGTGGCAAAAGAAGTTTTCTGCCCTTCATCTACCCTAGCTACCACAAACGCCTTTTCAATCTCTTTAACCCAAGTTTGGGCTTCAACAAGGTCAGTTGTACCTTTGAATTCCAGAGGACCCACAGCCTTAAAGTGTGACACCCCCAAATCCGGGTACTTCAATTCCACGGGATTTGGTGTTCACTATACAAATATCATCTATCTATCTACCCATAATAAATGCAAGCCATGCAATAATTAGAATAAAAATCTTCCCCTTAAGGGTTACAACATCCAAATAATAATAATACAATCCCAGGTTAAACTAACCTTAAACATCTGTGCGGAATCATAAACAAAAAAGTCTTAAACAACATCATTAACTCAAGTCTTAAACATAAATACATCATCTAATAAAAATAACAAGTCTTCATCACTTGTTAACCTTTCCCTGGCCTTTACTAGTGGAATGTTCGTCGGTTCTTTCGTTCTTAACTGCAATGTTATTATTAAGCAAGAGTGAGCACGATTGCCCACAAGTATAACAATATAACAATGAATAATAACATGCGAGAGAAATAATAACTTCTGAAATAAAAGCTCAACTTTTGAATCACGAATGAATAGTAAGAACCAAAATATTTTCTTAGGGTCATAAGACCTTGAACTATGTCCTAGGTTATCAAGGGTTATACTTGAAACCTTTAACAGTCATAAGACTATGGACCTTTTTCTACTAAATGCGTGGGGGATCAACCCTTAGTACCATCATCATGCACAATATCTTAACGCTAATGCATAAGTAAATCCCTTTAAAGGGTTGTTCATCTCAGTTTGACATTCAAGTTCGCACCAAAGGAAGTTTGGTTTGGATAATTCAATAAGGGTTCTGAAATTTAGAACGTTCATCAAATAAGGACTAGTTGAATCAATAAAGTTCACTAGTCTAATAAGGTTCAACAATAATGATATTCAATTTGAATAATAATCTCAAGAAGTATACAATAGGACAATTATTGTATAACTGAATCATGCTTTGAAAAGATAATTAATCTTTAATATAACATTTGAACTTGAATAATAGTAATGATAATTTACTCGAGTTAAATAATAAACTTGAACAATAATGATAAGTAGGGTTAGGAAACTTGCCTCGTGCGTAGATTAAACTTTAATTATGCACGTTCTTTGAATTTAATCCTACATACCATTCACATTCACAATACTAGTTAATTATAACTTAACTAATCATCAATAATCATTCTTTTGTCTAAACTTTGGATATGACTATACTTAGTCAAATTATCACATTTACTGTCACATAAAATCACTTCATGAATAATAATTTAATTATGCATTCCATAACTTAATATATATGTAATTATGTTATTTGCATGTTAAACATCTATTTTATCATTACATTATACTTCTAACATGTTTACATGTTCATTACATTAAATTACTAACACATTGCTAGACTTAATCATTTTAAAATCTCATTTTTGAACTTTCTGGAGAGTGGTATTTATTTGGCTATTATTACCTATTACTTCGTATTACTGTATGCGATGGTAGCTATGACCCAGACTATTACGTCTATTATGGCGTCGTAGCTGTGATTTGACACTTGGCGCTTCGGCGCGGGAAGTAAGGCACGCAAAAGGCGGCGTAGTGATTGAACGAGAAACTTTTCGCAATTCGCGAAAATTGCGAGAACACGACAAAAAACTCCAATTAATTTACTACTACACGAATTTAATCATACCCACATGTTATAATTCATATATAATCAATACCCAACACTTACAGAGTGATTTTAACCCATTAAAACACATAATCACAGAGTTAAAATCTATAATTTCACTAACTTTGATGTTCTTGAAGGTTTTAAAAATAAAACATGAAAATTGACACTACGGATTCGTTATAACATCGAATCCGTTCGTTTAAAGTTTGGTCTCTTCGTATCAACATGTATAGTAATATACGAGTGTAAAATTTAGGGATAATATACGATCAACACATGAAATAACACGTATAAGGCCAAAACCCATACTCTGTAATTTTGTAGAAATCATATACTACGTATTTTCGTGAAACTGATGTTATGGTTTACAAAATATATATAATTAAATATGATTTGATAACATCTTAACCTATATATGCACATAAGCCTTATAATTTCCCATCATAGAGACTTTACAGAAAACTGTGAAAGCCATTTTTGTAAAACTCAAACAACGTAATATAGAAATTGGGAAGGAAGAGATTACCCTGTAGAGTATAAATTAGTAGGCTAGATTCCTCACTCTCAATTCTCTTTCGCAGACTCACAATTTTCTTCACAATACTTTAATTATCTCTAACAACCTCTGTCTGAGTATTCTCTAGACTTAGTAAAATAATAATAGAAAAGAAGACGTCGTAATAAATAAACTGGCGCATTGTGGTCAGTTACCCATCATGGGTTAACTTCCCTCAACCTCTACTAGTGCCATGTTTGGCTAGCCTTAAAAGGCTTATTCTCATTTAATTTAATAACTCTTTTATCATATAGTTTAAATCATGTCACACCCTTACACAATAATTCAATTATCTTATTTAATTTAATTAAATAACATATAATAATTTCTCATAAATTCCCATAGTCACATAATTAATTTTCTCATTAATTATTTATATCAAATTGTTAAATCTCTAATTAATAATTAAATTAAAATACCAATATGCTTATTAAATATTTCTTTTAATACAATAAGCTCACATAATCACATACTTCTATAATTAAATTCTCTACATTAATTTAATAAATGTAACACATATAATTAAATTAATCTACCACAATTGCATCAATTAATTATTTAATCTAATAATTAAATCATCGAAAATATTTATTTACTTCAATAAATATTAAAATTAATTTTACAAAATCTCGTTCGTCACATCTTTCCCCCCTTACAAAGATTCTCTCCCCAGAATCGGTTACACATAATTAAGTAAATAACTGAGGGTAATTCTTCATCATATTCTCTTCGAGTTCTCACATAGCTTCTTCAGCGTTGTGGTTCCTCCAAATTACCTTAACAGAAGGTATAACTTAATTATTCTTTTCGGTCGACAATTTGGACAGGAATTTCTTCGTAAGATAAGTCTTTCTCAAAATGAAGGGGTTCGTATTCAATTACATGCTTGTAATCGGCTTTGTAGGGTCGTAACACAGAAACATGGAAGACGTTGTGGACATTCTCGAGTGCTAGAGGTAAGGCTACCTCGTACACGACTTCTCTGATTCTACGTAATACTTCAAATGGTCCAACGAATCTTGGACTCAATTTTCCTTTCTTTCCAAACCTGATCTTTCCCTTCCAAGGAGAGACCTTCAAGAAAACATAACTACCTGATTCAAATTCGATATTTTTACGATGTGGATTAGCGTATTTCTTCTGTCTATCTTGAGTTGCTACCAGTCGCGCTCGGATAACTTTGACTATTTCTGTTGTTTGTTGTACCAATTCTGGCCCTAACAATTGTTTTTCGCCAACTTCATCCCAATAAAGTGGAGTTCTGCACTTTCTGACGTATAACGCTTCGTAAGGCGGCATGCCTATACTAGCGTGGTTACTGTTGTTATAGCCAAACTCTACTAACGGTAGGTGATCATCCCAATTTCCTTTGAAGTCCATCACACAGGCTCTTAGCATATCTTCTAATGTTTGAATCGTTCTCTCGCTCTGTCCGTCTGTTTGAGGGTGGTATGCTGTACTCATTCGCAATTGCGTACCCATGCATTCCAGCAGACGTTTCCAGAAGTTCGATGTAAAACGCAGATCTCTATCAGAAACAATTGACACCGGCACTCCGTGTCTCCAAATAATTTCTTTTATGTATAGCCTTGCCAACTGATCCAAGTTGAATCTGATTTTGATAGGCAGGAAGTGTGCAGATTTCGTTAGTCTGTCAACTATAACCCATACTGCGTCGTAGCCTTTCTGAGTCGTCGGAAGGCCAACCACGAAGTCCATTGTAATATGTTGCCATTTCCATTCTAGGATTTCTAACGGTTATAGCAATCCACTTGGTCTTTGATGTTATGCTTTCAGTTTTCTGACAGGTAAGACACTTGGCAACACATTCTGCAACATCTCGTTTTAAATTTGGCCACCAGAAATGTTGTCGAAGATCTTGGTACATTTTGGTACTACCAGGGTGAATCGAATATCGTGAACTATGAGCCTCGCTTAAAATATCTTCCTTAATTTCTTGTACCGGCGGTACCCAAATTTTACTCTCAAATCTCAGTATTCCTTCCTTATCCATCTTAAATCTCGGTTCAGTTCCTTCAGATATCTTCTTTTTCATCTTTTTACATTCTTCGTCCTAAAGCTGAGCCTTCTTAACTTTATCCAGCAGGGTTGTACCAGATTGCATCTGAAATAGCTTATCATCAATTTCCAAAGGATAATTCACCTCTAACTCCAGTTTCTCCATTTCTAAAATTAGCTCCTCCTGAGCAGTCAACATCGTCAATTTCTCACGACCCTTTCTACTTAAAGCATCGGCAACCACATTTGCTTTACCCGGATGGTATAAAATCTCACAGTCGTAATCCTTAATTAATTCCAACCACCTTCTTTGACGCATATTCAAGTCCTTCTGCGTGAAAATATATTTTAGACTCTTGTGGTCTGTATATATTTCACACTTCTCCCCGTAGAGATAGTGTCTCCAAATTTTCAAAGAAAAAACAACTGCAGCTAACTCCAAGTCATGGGTCGGATATCCCTTCTCGTAATCCTTCAATTGTCGTGATGCATACGCAATGACGTTGCCATTTTGCATCAGCACATAGCCAAGTACTTTATGCGACGCATCACTATAAACAACAAAATTTCATGTATCGTCCGGAAGAGATAACACAGGGGCCGTACTCAACCTCTTCTTCAATTCTTGAAAATTTTCATCACAGTTATCCGTCCAAACAGATTTCATAGCTTTTCGAGTTAAATTCGTTAACAGAGTTGCGATCTTGGAAAAGTCTTGTATGAACCTTCTATAATATCCCGCCAATCTAAGAAAACTTCTTACTTCTGACGGCGTTCTCGGCTGATCCCAGTTAATCACGGCTTCGACTTTTGATGGATCTACCAAAATCCTGTTTTTATCGATCACGTGCCCAAGAAATTGCACTCGTTCAATCCAAAATTCGCATTTCAAAAACTTGGCATACAACTTTTCCCTTCTCAATACTTCCAATGTTAATCTCAAATGCTCTTCATGTTCTTCTTTGGTTTTCGAATAGACCAAAATATCATCTATAAATACCACTACGAACTTGTCCAAAAACGGCTTGAACACACCATTCATTAGTCCCATAAATGCTGCAGGAGCATTCGTAAGACCAAACGACATTACCAAAAATTTGTAGTGACCATATCGCGTTCTGAACGCTGTCTTCGGTACATCCTCTGGCCTCACCTTCAATTGATGATAACCGCTTCTCAAGTCTATCTTGGAAAAGTATCTCGCTCCCTTTAATTGGTCAAACAGGTCGTCAATCCTCGGTAATGGATATCTGTTCTTAATCGCGACCTTGTTCAGTTCTCTGTAATCAATGCAGAGCCGCATCGATCCATCCTTCTTTTTCACAAACAACACCGGCGCTCCCCACGGCGATACGTTCGGTTGAATGTACTTTTTGTCCAACAATTCTTGTAGTTGTAACATTAGTTCTTTCATCTCTACTGGTGCCATTTGGTATGGTGCCTTCGATATTGGAGCAGTTCCAGGCGCCAAATCGATCACAAAATCTACCTCTCTATCTGGTGGAAGTCCTGGCAAATCGTCTGGAAATACGTTGACGAAATCCCTCACGATCGGTATTTCTTCTACCTTCGGATTCTCTTTTCGACTGTCGACTATGTAAGCTAAGTATCCTACACATCCTTGTCTTAACAACTTCGGCTCGCATCATTGTCACTGACAACTCGCTTGTCTAGGTGACTGCTACCATAAAAAAACACAACCTTTGGCCGAGTCATAAGGTTATCGCTTCTTTTGGCAATCAATTACAGCCCCGTAATTGAATAACCAGTCCATTCCCAAAATAACGTCAAATTCCCCAAGTCGAATAGGGATAAGATCTACGTTCATGATATTACCCTTAATATCCACTCTAAAATTCTTATGTATGTACTTAACAGGGATTATTTCTCTATTCGCAATTTCTATGTTCATGGGGTAATCCAATTCATTCTTAGGCAAATCTAAATTATTGGCAAAATCATCGGATATAAAGGAACAAGTAGCACCCGAATCAAATAAAACATAAGCATTAATTTTATTGATCGGAATGATACCTGACACCACATCACGGGATTGAACTGCATCTTGGGACAGTCTCTTGCCAGATGGTCTTTCGAACCACAAGTAAAACAAGCACCCTTCTTTGGGTTTGGAAAGTTTGGTGCTATGTGGCATTCTTGACCACAATTGTAGCACACTCTTTTTCCTTTCATACAAACTCCCAGATGGGTTTTCCCGCAGGTCGGGCATGCTTTGATTCTTTTCTTCTGACTACCTTGCTGATTCCCCGATGATGAGTTGTCATTCCATCTTTTCTTCTGATTAAAATTTCCACCTCATGTGCCACTTCCACTGGCCTTGTTATTTCCTTCACCTTCATTCTTCTTCTTCTTTTGATCTTGATTGTACTTGGTCACCGCATCGCTTCCTCCTTCAGCAAGGATGGCCTTTTCCAGTACTCCAAAAAATGTGTTTAGCTGAAACATTGATACCTTGTTGTACACCCAAGGCTTTAGTCCTTGTTCGAATCTTTTGGCTTTTCTTTCGTCCGTGTGTACTTGATATGGGGCGAACCTTGCTAACTCGTTGAATTTAGCCGCATAGTCAGGTACGCTCATGTTTCCCTGCTTCAACTCTAGAAATTGAACCTCCATCTGGTTCTGTGAACTAGTTGGGAAATATATTTCGAAAAACGTCTCTTTAAATCTCTCCCATGTAATTACACCTTCACCTCCTCGTACTTTGTTTGCTTGCCACCAGTAGCTAGCCTCAAACTTCAGCATAAACATTTCAAAAGCGGTCTTCTGGTCTTCTCTAACCTTAGCAACATCGAAAACCTTCTCCATCTCCATAACCCACGTTTGAGCCTCGATTGGGTTCATGGAACCATTGAACTCTGGCGGTCCCACCGCCTTGAAATCTTTAAACGTAGTATTTGGTGGAGCTTGAGGTTGATTATTCATTGCTCCAGTCAGTAAGTTAACCAACTGCTACACGGGATTAGCATTGGCATTAGTGTTGTTATTTGTTGACTCTTCTTGGCCGGTTGACGCTGTTGTCTTCTCCTTGACGGCATATTTCTGTTAAATAAACTCTTATTAGAACTTTATTTATTTCTCTAAATAGTTAAGGCATTACTCAACAATTTAACATATCACTTAACACATTATCTCAACCAACTTGATATATATTCATTCAACTCAAAAGTTTTAACATCAAACTATAGCATCACTGCTATTTACATCAACTATCCTGGAATAAAGAATCCATAGGATTCACAACATTAATATATTCCTTTGTTCATAAACATATCAGAATTTACATATAAAATTAACTAAGTCTTTCACATAATTAAGCAAATCATATCACTGTCTGTCAAGGTGTTGTATAGCCTTGCCACGCTCCTCTTTAATGATACGAGACATCGTCCTGCGATCCAGCATGTACGATGGAAGTCCTTCGAACTGGATGGGGTACCTCAAAACTCGATCCTGGGCCTCATCCATTACATGATTAAGTGTAGAGTATGTCTCTCCAAGCCTTGCCTTCTTCGCATGACCATCCTCTTCCGCAAGATCCGCGCGACGTGACTCTTTTACCCAGCCCTCCTCTGCTATGGCTAGCCTCTCTAAACTCTCTTTCAGATCCTTCTTCAACTTTTCTATATCTGCGGTCTTATCTTCGGTTTTACCCTTCTCGTGGACCAAATCCCATTCTACATTTCCCAGTCATGAGTGAAGAGTCGAAATCTCCCTCTCCTTCTCCTCTAAAGTAATCTGCTGAATAATAGCCCGCTCAGTCAGATCTTGCACCTCATCACGTAACTCCACGTTACGGTCGTATAATGTGTCATACATCTCAGCATCAATGGAGTGCTGTGGAAACTCCTCTTCTTCCTCTTCCTCATCAAACTCTTCCTCAGGATCAGTCTCAGGTTCATGCTCCTGACCAACAATGGTGATCAATGGAGATGACTCCCTCTGAACTAACTGTTCCCTAACGACATGAATGTCTTTGGGCTCCTCCTCTGTCAGTACTATAGGTACTCGGGATTCCTCATCCCCTTCTCGACTAGTTCCTCCAACGTCAGACATCCTGACAACAAAATTTGAAGTTTTAGTTACTAAGTCGTATCATCTAACGCATACTTTAACACATAAACACATAAGGTCTTTTATTATCTTCAATGAATTACAGAAATTCATTTCTTATAACTCGATAAGAGTTTTCCATCACTATATTCTTTCTATAAGGCTACTACCTAAGGTTGTTCCCCCACCTAAGGTTAATAACCTACAACTTTGATACCAACTTGTGACACCCCCAAATCCGGGTACTTCAATTCCATGGGATTTGGTGTTCACAGTACAAATATCATCTATCTATCTACCCATAATAAATTCAAGCCATGTAATAGATAGAATAAAAATCTTCCCCTTAAGGGTTACAACATCCGAATAATAATAATACAATCCCAAGTTAAACTAACCTTAAACATCTGTGCGGAATCATAAACAAATAAGTCTTAAACAACATCATTAACTCAAGTCTTAAACATAAATACATCATCTAATAAAAATAAGAAGTCTTCATCACTTGTTAACCTTGCCCTTGCCTTTACTAGTGGAAGGTTCATCGGTTCTTTCGTTCTTAACTGCAATGTTATTATTAAGCAAGAGTGAGCACGATTGCCCACAAGTATAACACTATAACAATGAATAATAACATGCGAGAGAAATAATAACTTCTGAAATAAAAGCTCAACTTTTGAATCAAGAATGAATAGCAAGAATCAAAAGATTTTCCGAGGGTCATAAGACCTTGAACTATGTCCTAGGTTATCAAGGGTTATACTTGAAACCTTTAACAGTCATAAGACTATGGACCTTTCTACTCGTACTTAGGGGATCGACCCTTAGTACCATCATCGTGCACAATATCTTAACGCTAACGCGATAAGTAAATCCCCTTCTGAGGTTGTTCATCTCGATTTGACATTCAAATACGCACCAAAGGAAGTTTGGTTTGGATAATTCAATAAGGGTTCTGAAATTTAGAACGTTCATCAACTTAGGACTAGTTGAATCAATAAAGTTCACTAGTCTAATAAGGTTCAAGAATAATGATATTCAATTTGAATAATAATCTCAAGAAGTATACAATAGGACAATTATTGTATAACTGAATCACGCTTTGAAAATATAATCAATCTTTAATATAACATTTGAACTTGAATAATAGTAATGACAATTTACTCGAGGTAAATATTAAACTTGAACAATAATGACAAGTAGGGTTAAGAAACTTGCCTTGTGCGTAGATTACACTTTAACTAAGCACGTTCTTCGAATTTAATCCTACATACCATTCACATTCACAATACCAGTTAATTATAACTTAACTAATCATCAATAATCATTCTTTTGTCTAAACTTTGGTTATGACTATACTTAGTCAAATTATCACATTTACTGTCACATAAAATCACTTCATGAATAATTATTTAATTATGCATTCCATAACTCAATCTATATGTAATTATGTTATTTGAATGTTAAACATCTATTTTATCATTACATTATAATTCTAACATGTTTACATGTTCATTACATTAAATTACTAACACATTGCTAGACTTAATCATTTTAAAATCTCATTTACGAACTTTTCGGAGAGTGGTATTTATTTCTTTATTACAATAATGTACTTGGCGCTGCGACCCGATGGCGGCGCTTATTGGACTATTACTAGTATGACTTGAAACTTGGCATCATGACGGCGGTGGTGTATTTGTGTGTGTGTAAGGCACGAGTCTGCAGCGCATGCACATGCATGAACCGTAAAGCTGATTACGCAATTCGCAAAAATTGTTGAACACAGCCAAAAAAACTCCAATTAATTTACTACTACACGAATTTAATCATACCCACATGTTATAATTCATATATAATCAATACCCAACACTTATAGAGTGATTTTAACCCATTAAAACACATAATCACATAGTTAAAATCTATAATTTCACTGACTTTGATGTTCTTGAAGGTTTTGAAAATAAAACATGAAAATTGACACTACAGATTCGTTATAACACCGAATCCATTTGTTTAAAGTTTGGTCTCTTCGTATCAACATGTATAGTAATATACGAGTGTAAAATTTAGGGATAATATACGATTAACACATGAAATAACACGTATAAGGCCATAAGGCCAAAACCCATACTCTGTAATTTTGTAGAAATCATATACTACGTATTTTCGTGAAACTGATGTTATGGTTTACAAAATATATATAATTAAATATGATTTGATAACTACTTAACCTATATATGCACATAAGCCTTACAATTTCCCATCATAGAGACTTTATAGAAAACTGTGAAAGCCATTTTTGTAAAACTCAAACAACGTAATATAGAAATTGGGAAGGAAGAGATTACCCTGTAGAGTATAAATTAGTAGGCTAGATTCCTCACTTTCAATTCTCTTTCACAGACTCACAATTTTCTTCACAATACTTTAATTATCTCTAACAAACTCTCTCTGAGTATTCTCTAGACTTAGTAAAATAATAAGAGAAAAGAAGACGTCGTAATAAATAAATTGGCGCATTGTGGTCAGTTACCCATCATGGGTTAACTGCCCTCAACCTCTACTAGTGCCATGTTTGGCTAGCCTTAAAAGGCTTATTCTCATTTAATTTAATAACTCTTTTATCATATAGTTTAAATCATGTCACACCCTTACACAATAATTCAATTATCTTATTTAATTTAATTAAATAACATATAATAATTTCTCATAAATTCACATAGTCACATGATTAATTTTCTCATTAATTAATTATATCAAAATGTTAAATCTCTAATTAATAATTAAATTAAAATACCAATAGGCTTATTAAATATTTTTTTTAATACAATAAGCTCACATAATCACATACTTCTATAATAAAAATTCTCAACATTAATTTAATAAATGTAACACATATAATTAAATTAATCTACCACAATTGCATCAATTAATTATTTAATCTAATAATTAAATCATCGAAAATATTTATTTACTTCAATAAATATTAAAATTAATTTTACAAAATCTCGTTCATCACATAAAGTCTTTGAAGTGCGCTAAGCGATTATCCGGCTGATTCCCAGCGACTGGTATCCCTTGTTGCATGGCCTGAGCTACCATATTTGCAAAGTGCTGCATCGGGTCTGCTTGTTATTGTCCCTTAACGTTGTTGACAGATTCTTCTGTCCTTTGGTTTCGAGTTCGACGTCTTGGATGCATTATCTGATTAAATAAAACCATAAATTTAACTTACATTCTAAAATTTATCGCATAAGTTTAATATATTAAACTTGTTTCATTACTAAAACATAGATTCATATTCATTTAATGAATATTTTACATAACATAGCACATAATGCTTTAAACATCAGTTATCCCTTGGTGACTACAAAAGTCGGGATTTACAAATTTGATCATTACAAAAGTTGGGAACATTACATTAAACAGACATACTGATCATATATATTACATTAAACACACATACACAACAGAACCTATACTACCTATTTATTACACCTTTTCCTTGGACAACTTTTCGCCTGATGACCTTCTATCCCACAAATAAAACATGCTCCTGGTTTGTAGTCAGGACAATACAAAGTAGTATGTCCTTCATAACCACAAAGATAACATATTCTTTTCCCTTTCTTCTTATCGAATTTTCCTAAGTCATGGTCTTCTATCTTTCTTTTCCCCTTCTTGCTCGGAGCTGCACACGACGTGTTGCTTGTGGCTCCCATCTGATCAATTTGGATTTTAAGCTTATCTTGGTCTTCCATTGTTTCTATTAACGCCTGACGCAATTGACTATTTAATAACTTTTCTATCTCCCACAACCTTTCCAGAGAAGAAACCTTGTTCCTCAGATCCTGCAACTCCGTTGACGCTTGATCAGCTTCAACTTTAGTGTCTGAATCACTATCTGTCAAGTCCACCATCTCTGAATCTTGTACTACATTTTCTATAATAACCATCTCGTCTGAGTTGTTTGCATCGTGAGCCTCTATTTCAGCTATTGGCTTCGATATCAGCTCGGGTGTATGGGTTTGACCCTTCTTCATGCTATATGCATATAACAAGCCTTTTCCACCAGACATCTACACATATAAATTATCCTGATTAGCATATCGTTTATACACACAGCAAATAAGAATTTTATATAAGTTATCTTTTATTTTGTTTGACGATGAATTTATTCAATTCATCTATTTTTAAACTTTATATGAGTTATTTATATTTTTAACGTTTCTCTCTGTTCTAAGGTTATAGCCTAAGGTCTAACCCACCTATGGTTTTTAACCCTAAGCTCTGATACCAACCTTAGAGCCCCCAAATCTGGGTACTTGAAACCCGAACTCAATGCTTTACGATACCATTTCTATGAGCAGAATAATACTAATTATAATAACAATAATATAAAGATCAACTTAATTTACATATCATTACAACCCATGATAGATAATATATATCATACTTGTCTAAATAAAGTTAATTATTACATAAAAAAGCATTTCTCTCATTTAGCAACCTTTCCCTTGTTCTTAGCAGAGCTCTCTGGTCGTTCACACTTAGCTGAAAACATTTAAATTAAGCAAGGATGAGCATTTGAGTGCCCAACAAGTAATAGCAATTATATATATATATAAGCTGAAAGAATTTAAATGTTTTCTCTGTAATACCCTTCTACAACGATTTAATAGTTGTGAAGTAATCTGTACCAATGATAAAATCAATTCTATACCAAATTTTTAAAACTACGTACTGACTATAAATATGGTTAATGTGACATACTATGAACATTGTTTTCATTTTCGAAAAAATTAAATAAAAATTCATCTGCAAACCGTCATAACTTACGGGCACGGGGGGTGATCAGCCCGTTATGCCCTGCATTGATCAATACTACGTGTAAGAACGAGGGTATCGTTTACTCTGTCCACCTTGGGTGCATAAAAAGTTTTCCCCGTGTAGGGATGTTCATACTTGTCTAGGTTCCAAATCAAAGGTCTTATCTTGTTCAACAATAATCTATAATTCAACATATATATATACGTGTAATTGACAAAGGTATATGAACATGTGATTAAATACAATGATTATCCAAGTGGGGACACTTGTATAACCATTTATAGAAATTAACGAACATAATATATATCCGAATTATCATATACTAACATGTTGATAATCAATGGCGTATATAATATAGGGTTAATAATTCTTTCAGTAATAATATAGTTTAGAAACATTCTTACTCATGTCCATTGCATAAAGAAAATGCAAAGGTAAGATACTTGCCTGATGCGCTGCTTACAGTTCACAACTTAGTTTTATCGTTTATATCACGACCTATCGTTAATCAGATCATTCGTTCGATTAGAACAATATACTATAACACATAAGCATTTCGCAGTCAACACATAACCTAATCACATTATAACTCATGTTTAACAACCATTGAATCACAAATAATCATATATCAAATTACATTAAATAAGTCCAGATCAATTTCTGAAACATGTCGGTGTACCGACAGCTTTATCGGGTAATTCTCGAGTCTAAGACTCTATTCTGTAACTCAATGTCTGTAAGTATCAGTCATATTATTTTTAAATGACTTAATAAAATTTTAAAACATTTATTATAATTTATCATGAATTTTTAAACATCGGAATCATTATTAAATGATTTAAATATTGAATAATTCTATTATCATTAATATTTAATTAATATTAAACTATTAATGAAATCATTTCTAAAATGTTAAAGTTATTTATAATATCTTGAAATACTTTTAAAGTATTAATATTTCCCTTAAATGATTTTTAAAACATTTAAAATCATTTTTAAATAATTACCATTAATATTTAAATATTAATGTACTATTTATCAAAATATTAAAAGTCATTAATCATTACTTAAAATATTTTTAATTTATTTATATCCTTTTTAAATGATTTCTAAATTAATAAAACTATTTTTAAACTATTTATTTAATATAATTATTAAATAAATTTAATATCATTAATAATAAATTAATAATTATTAATATTAAATTATTATTGAAATTATCCTTTAAATATTAAAAGTTATATTTTATAACTTAAAATATCTTTAAACACTTTATTTTCATTTAAAATGATTTTTATAATAATAAATTCTTTATCATTAATAATAATTAATTATAAAATTTATCTTTAAATATTAAAAGTTATATTTTATAACTTAAAATATTTTTAAATACCTTATTATTATTTAAAATGATTTTTAATATAATAAAATCATTTTAATTAATTAATTTAATTCATTTAGTAAATAACTTAATGATCATTAATATTAATTTATTAATAAAATTTATCACAAAATATTAAAAGTCATTAAAATAACTTAAAATATTTTCTTATATCATAATATAATTTTAAATGATTTTTCAAATATTAGAATCATTTTTAACTAATTTATTTAATATTATAATTAAATAAATTAAATACTTTTAATATTCCAAAAATATTAAATATTTATGAAATATACTCAAAATAAATAAAAACTAATTTTGAATTTAAAATAATTTTAATAATTTATTTGGTATTTTAATAATTAAAACTATTTTTCTATTTATTTAATTAAATTAATTAATTTTAGGAAAATAATATATATTATTTTTTGTATGTAAAGGGCCCTATAGTGACAAAATCGTCGCTATAGGTGTTCTTGAGGTGTTTTTCATGAAACCCAGAACACCAAGTCAGTTATTGAGTGACCAAGTTTGATTGAGTTTAATTTCGTGTGTGTTGTGTTTACGAGCGTTTTGTTGCTTTCGAGCATGTAGTACACATACAAGACTACACGATCCAATAATAAATATCATCATAACATGCATAAACAAAGAGATCAGAGCCTCTAAAGTGGTCACATCGGACACATTCATCATTTACAGGTTACCCAAAAATGAAGAAACGATTTATTATCCATTTTGGGCTTCTGCAACTTGTAATCCTTGTAATGTTTTAGTGATATAAATGGTGCAGTATGTAGACAACATGTAGGACAATAGATAGATCACATAAAATCAATAAAAACATAACACAATCGTCAGATCCGGGTCGGTCAAAGGATGTCAAAAACTGTGTTCATAGGTTTTCTGGGTTGCCCAGAAAACCGAATCCGTGCTCAAGATACCAACTTTGACCAGTCACTAAGATCGATTCGTTTAATATTATGGAGATTTTAAGGCATGAATATGAACTTAAATTACCAGACTACAAGTTAGATACAACAACAAAAACAAAAAAATTAACTACAGAAAGATCTGGGCCTTTAAACTTCCTGTCAGAACGATCTGGGCATGTTCTTGACTGCCCAGATTTCCTTCAGACATGGTTGGTCAACGACCTTTGAGCACGAATAACTTTCAGAATAGACATCAAATGACTCGGATTTTTTTTTGTAGATTAAAGACTACATTACAAGCTACACATAACAACTTAAAAACAACAAAAATCAAAATCGACCAAAGATCTGTGGTCACTGACATTTGTTATCAGACCACAGTTTATCTTTTTTCCAGACTTTGCAAAAACTCAAAATCCAAGCCTCTAGATGTTATGGATTCAACATCTAGCAACCCAGATCATCATTAGACACTACTAACAACACATTTAACATAAAAAAACAACATCTAACAAATGATCAAAGGTCAAAATTCAAGCTAGGGTTTATACCTTTACTTTGATCAATCTTGATCTTAGGCTACTAATTTGTTAGTGATATTCCTGGGGCTGGTATTTGGGACTGATATTCCTTGAAATTTTCGTGGGTTTGGGTTGAGAGAGATAAGTTGAGAGTTGGTACCAAAAATTAGATTGAATGTTCAATTTTCTCTCTCTCAATCTATTTATACAAGACTTGTAATGAAGGGCTGAGCTATGGCTGCTGATTTTAAGTCACAATTGTCAAATAAGTTGGTCACCAACCCATCCTATTGTCAAACCCTACTAGTTAGCCAAAATAATACAATTAGGGGCAAAATGGTCATTTGATAAATCATTTTAACGACAATTTTGTAACTTATCAAACCCTTAGGGTTTACCCCTAGGGTTTAACACAAATTGAATGATTTTCCAACTAGATTTTGTACAAAAAATAAAATAAAATAAATTTTAGTTTCTAAAATTTTGAAATTAGGGTTTCATAATTATGATTATTTTTTTAATTACTTTATACAGGAACATTACGGTTTAAAATCACTAATTATAATTAACTTTGCTACTTTAGCAATTAGAGTTTAAAATTAGTAATTAGTTTTTTTATAATTTCTAATTAGGGTTACTAATTTTAGAAATTAGGGTTTCTAGAAATTAATATCTCTAAATGTTAATTATGGTTAACCTAATTAATCATGAAATCACATAACATAGTTATATAATAATCTCGAACTCATGATTGAGTTTCAAGTTAGGGTTTTCTCATTTCAAAAATTAGGGTTTTCTAGATTTTTAATTAGGGTCTACCTAATTAATACATTTAATACCCGACATAAATTATATAACACACTTATAAAACAATCTTGTACTCTAATTTGGATATCAAATTAGGGTTTAACATTATTACTAGGGTTTGGTCATAATACACCGTAATTGACCAACAATTATCAATACGAAAATACAGTACATATTCATAGCACTGAAAAATCAAAATATAATTAATATTATATTATTATTCTCATACCTTGACAATAATCCAAAATTAGGGTTTGAATTCCATATCTGATCTATTCTTCATATTTAACCTTAATAATTAAGGTAAAATAATTAACTTAATAATCTGTACTTAAATTCATATAATAAAATAATTATTATAATTATTCTAAAAATCACTTCATATATTATTTAAATAATAAATGATTATATTTTTATGGAAAATAATTAATAAAAACATTTCTATCTTAAAATTAATTATTATATGAATATACTTTATAATTATCAATAATTCTAAAATAAATTTATTTGTAAATATTTATGTAATAAATATATTTTATTTACCACATAAATACATATACACATTATCTTGTACAAATCCTCATCTTAAAAATATATAAAAAAAAATTATACGTAAAATTTCTTATTTATTTATATAGAAAATATCGGGTTGTTACAATATAGGTGGCAAAAGTTATCTTTTTCCCCTCAGCTACCCTAACGATTACAAATACTTTTTCTATTTCCTTAACCCAAGTTTGAGCTTCTATCAGGTCAGTGGTACCTCTAAATTCTGGCGGTCCTACAGCCTTAAAATCTTTGAAGTTCACAAATCGATTGTCTGGTTGATTTCCCACGACCGACATTCTAATCTGCATGGTTTGAGCTACCATGTTCGCGAAATTCTGCATCAGGTCTGGTTGTTGTCCTCCAGCGTTGTTGCTAGATTTTTCTGCCCTTTGGTTCTGAGTTTGACGTCTTGGCGGCATTATCTGGTTAAATAAAACATAATTAATATTTTATTAACTTACATTATAAACCTTATCGTATAAGTTTAATATTTTAAACTTGTTTCATTAATCAAACATAGATTCATATTCCTTCAAATATTTCATAGTACATAGCATAACACATAATGCTTTAAACATCCGATATCCCTTTGTGACCACCAAAGTCGGGATTCATTGCTAAAACTTATACAAAAGGGAAAATATTACATTATACACGCACATTATCAAACATACATAATCAAATACTAAACTTACTTATTTCCTACACCTTTTCCTGATTTTGGACAACCTTTTGCCCGATGACCTTCCACCCCACAAATAAAACATGCACCTAGCTTAAAGTCGGGACAATGATGAGAGATATATCCATCATGTCCGCAAATGTAACATATCTTTTTCCCTTTCCTGCATACGCCTTCATGTTTCTTATCATAATTTGTACATTTTTCTATTGTGTTTGCGTCCTCTTGGTTGTTATCGGAATTTCCTAAGTCACGGTCTTTCATTTTTCTTTCCCCCTTCTTTCCCGGAGTTGCACACGATATGTTGATTTTGGCTCCCATCTGATTAATTTTAAATTTAAGCTTATCTTGTTCTTCCATCATTTCGATTAATGCCTTTCGCAATTGACTATTTAGTAGATTTTCTATTTCCCACAACCTTTCTGGAGAAGAAACCTTGTTCCTCAGATTCTGCACTTCGGTTGATGCTTGATCAGCTCCAACTTCAGTGTCAGAATCACTATCTGTTAGTTCCACCATTTCTGGGTCCGGTACTATATCTTACAAAATGATCACCTCATCAAGGTTATCTTCAACGTGAGCCTCTATTTCAGCTATTGACTTTGATATTGACTCGGTTATGGAGATTAACTCCTTCTTTACGATCCGAGGGTGTCCTAATCATTTTCCTCCTGACATCTACACATAATTTATTTAGATTAGTAAATAATATATACACATAGCAATTAATAGTTTTATATAGGTTTCTTTTTATTTGGTTTGACGATGAATTTACTCAATTCATCTCCCTTACAACTCTATACGAGTTATTTGTATTTTCAACGTTTCCCTATGTCCTAAGGTTATAGCCTAAGGTCTATCCCACATATGGTTTCTAACCCTAAAGCTTTGATACCAACCTGTGACGCCCCCAAATTCAGGTGCTTGAAAACTCAAATTCAGTGCTTCACGATACCATTTCTTTGAGCTGAATAATAATAATAATGTCATAAATATCAAACTTAATTTACATATCAGAGTTGTCTAAATCACAGGTATGCGAAATTTAAAACATTTCATTACATGATAGATAATAAATATCATCATCTTATTTAAGTCTAGCTATTACATAAGATAACACAAACTTAATCTGCTAGCTTTCCTTTCCCTTTGTTCTTGCCTGAACCTTCAGGTCGATCATACATAGCTAAAAATATTTAAATTAAGCAAGAATGAGCATTTGAATGCCCAACAAGTAATAGCAAACAATAAACATTAGCTGAAAGAATTAATGTTTTCTTTGAATGACACTTCTACAAAGAAGCAATGGTTGTGAAGTAAACTGAAGCAACACTAAACAACATCAAAATTCTATTTCAAATTTTGAAACTACGTACTGACTATAAATGGAGAATAGTCGACAAACCATGAACTTTATTTTCAATTTTTGAAAAGGTTTAACAGAACTTCATCTATAAACCGTCATAACTTATAGGCACGGGGGCTGATCAGCCTGTTATGCCCTATATTGATCAATACTACATGCCAGAACGATATTCTCGTTCATCATATCCGCCTTAGGCGCACAAAAGTTTTCCCATGTTCGGGATGTTCATACTTAGTCGGGAATCCAAACCAAACATTTCGGTTGGATATTAATAAGGTCCTATCATGTTCAATGATATTTTTTAATCTATGTCTAGAAGAATCAAATAGCTTAGACAACTTTTAATCAATGTATACATACCGGAATTTAATAGGTATGTATCAATAGGTATAACAATTATCCAAGTGAGGACACTTATTTAACCATACTTTAACGAACATAATATATATATATATCGGGATCTTACAGTAATACTGTACTAATAAACAATGAACGAATAAAGTTCGAGAACTTGTATAAATACGAATATTTGGATACATAATCAGTAATAATAGAGTTAATAATCTAGCATAACGATAATATAATTCTGAAACTTTCTTCTCATGTCCATTGCATAAAGGAAATGCAAAGGTTAGGATACTTGCATGAATACTATGATTAATAACAATAATGTTTAAAAGCTTGTATAACCGGAATATAATTTAATAACTGACTTACACAGGTTTATTGCATAAATAGATATAAAGAGTAAAGGTACTTGCCCAATAAAAAGATTAGTTCGGATACTTGCACAATATAATTTGAGTACGGTTAGGAAACTTGCCTTACGCATAGTTTATCCACATTAATAAATCAACACTTTCAAATCCTATTTATAGTGTGTTATAAGCACAAGATTCTTATTAGCTAACACATTCTTTATTCAAGTGTGACATGATTCAAACATGCACATATGGTACTGATAAGTGGGTTTTATACCTACTTATGGAGTACCAATTCATGCGAACTATGCCCATCTCAAGTACATTTTAGTATATTTTAGCTGCATTTCATGTTAGTTTGCATTACATATATTTAAAATCCCTTTTGGTGAATAAGTGTAGGAATCGGCCTAATTTTGTGGTATTGTAGAGCACGAGGCTAATGGACGCATGAGGCGAGGCAAAAGCTGGGATATGCATGGCTGAGGATTGAGTGGAGTATGGATGGACAAGCATGGATGGACATAGGACACTTCAGTAGCAACAACAATAATGCAGAACCAAACTCGGAGCGAACGCGAATTCATCAATGTTATGGCTAGCGGCCGCCATGACAAGATGATCTTAGAGCAGCGTGCCGCCATGAGTACTGACCGGACAATGTTACCTACTACAAGTTGTGCGGCCGCGATCATGACAAGCTTAGGGGACGCGGCAGGCATGAGAGTCCAAACTAGACATCATGACTTATCATAAGTCTCGCGCAGCGAGTAATAAAGTTGAAAAAGCGGCACTGTATGTGAGGTCCGAAGCTTCTTGATTTGTTTTATTTTATTTTTTTAATTAAAATGGTCGTATGTGATTAAAAACAATATCTGACTGGTGTCAGACGTGATCTTTGATATCTTTTGTCGTATTTTTGATCATAGTAACTAGGGTTTACTCTCTGGGAGAGATTCCAACGTAGAAGGAGGCCAAAACTCTACTTTTCTACTTCTTTTTGGGATTTACTACCATAGTAGATTATTATTAGTATTTGCTGGATTGTTATGCAGATTTGAATATTAATAGTGGATTCTATTCAACAATTGGGTTTGATAGTTCTATCTTTCATCTTTCAATTCTTTGTTTATTAATCATGTTTAGATTTGATCCCATAATGGCTTTTGGTTCAGTCATGAACTAAACTCCATTATGGGATTCTAACGGATTTTAATATGTAGTTTGATTGCATGCTTGAATGTTGGATTGTTTTACATATCATATGGGATGTCTATCATGATTGTTTTGCATGTATGAATGCTTGATCATCATTCATTTCAGTACTTGTATGGGATTGACAATGAACATGCAAGTATGGATTGTAATCATGATAATATACGTATATGGGGCTGTTTTAAATGGCATATGTATTTCGTGAACCAGATAGACATATACTGTTTCACCGTATAAGTTAGAATAAGGGCTTGAACTTAAATTCAATATAGTTGCAATTTCACATAGACATATAGTGATTTTGGTTATATTGATGATTACATAGAGTCTATCATCTGTGGATGTTGTGTAAGTAGGTCTTAGTGCATTGAAAAATGGCTATGACTCTTTTAGTGCTCTTGACTACTTTTCTATGATATGTGAACAAGTCATGCATGATAGTGGTGATTAAATGAAATATTAAATGAAGTTAGGATCCCATTATTTCCAAATTTGATTTATTCCGTTGTTATTATTGTTTTAGTCATTATTCGCGATTCGAGAACAAACCAATCTTATTCATTAGTTTGAGCATATAAATATAGTGATTTAGTTAATGCATAGTGATTTAAATTAAACAACTTTCTCTGTGGGATCGATACTTTACTTGCTCTGTATTGCTTGTTGACACATGTATGCATGCATGAGTTAGAGCTCTTTTGTTAAGACTAAAAAAAGAGGCAACAGGTACAAAATCAACTCATAGGTTTATCATGAAATCAAGTATCTAGTTACTTCATAAGCCAATTAAGAATGCTCAAATTTAAGGGCTTTTTATTCACGGACTTTCATTATATAAAGTAAATACTATCTGTTTACCTAATACTCACATATATACATGCGTCAGTAGGTTTGAAACCATTTTTAGCAATATAGGCATCATACAAGTCAACTGTCCAAAATCAGATTCAAAAACTCAGATTCTAGATAGTGGCAAGGCATGGTTGTATGTGGCGAACTTTAAGTAAGCAGCATTTTACCTGACCCAAGCCAAGACCAGACTTAGTTATTGCCTTGTGGTTTCTGTCTAGCAAGAACACAACATACATATTATCAAGACAAAGGTCATTTCTCAGTTCTTAAGTCAATCTAGGTTTCCTATTTTCATAACATGGTTCTAAGTTAAACATTTCAATAAGTTAAGGCCATTCAAGGTCATGAAACCACAAGGTCTAACGTGCTTGCCTTCTAAACATACAAGATAGTCATATAACTTATATTAGGCATGCTTGTGAGTATTCATAACACATATGTGTAATTAACCTCGTTTTGGTTGGAAATGTGCTTTGTTTTTGCTTTCTTTGAATTACAATACTTAAGCATGTTATATATATTATTTATGATAAGTGGGTGAGTCTAAGAGCATCATCAAACATGTTCACAATATCAGATTCTAACTCTCAAGGTAGTATGTTAACATTATCATTCAAAGTTCGTATTTTCATTAGTAACCTTACTAATAATTCCAATACGTTCATGTTTTCTTATGAATCATATAAACATAAGTTAACGGTCTATTCATGCATTTCTAAACCATACCAAATGCTTGCAAAGTCAGCATATAAATATGGTATACATACATATCAAGTTCTTTCCTAAAGTTCTAAATTCATTTAAACTACACATTTTGTTAATCATATAGGCTAATCTAGTAAAACATGCTCTTATTAAGTTAATATACTTGTATATACCCATGACACATGCTTGCATGCTAGTTTAAGTCATAATAATTGATCACACTTAGTAGAATTTTAAAATAGAACTCAAAACTGGACTCAGGGGCAAGTAGCAATGCGATGCGCCTCGGTGTTAATATAGGCGTAGGGCAGCAGAGTGTCTGTTCAAGCGAGAAGCGATGCGTGTCGGGAGAAAACTAGCCCAAACACAGAAATTACTCACGAATTCTATTCTACACAAGTATGTATCAGTTTTAACATGCTAATATAGTTATATAACAACTATACAACCATTACCCAATCATTATTATCAACTAACTCCACCTAATTAAGAATTTGAGAATTCAAGAACAGAAATTTAATAGAAAACTAAAAATGAAGAACAAGAAAGAGTTTGAACATCATTATGCCCACTCCCTTGTTCATCATTGACATCTAGGTTGCTAGCTTGAGCTTGGAAGAAGAAAAAGGCATAGGCCTTAACCTCTATGTGATTCATGTGGTTGAGAAAATGAGAAAATGGGACACTAGTTTGGGACAAGCCAATTAACTCAGAACTCTTACAACATTAGACCATATACTTATACACAACTCTTATTTTTATGCTATATTGTATACACATATCAACCATACATTATAACTTATTGCCATAATATGATTTATATAGTTAATATTTCAAGGTAGTAGATGTAATATGGAAATGTAACATACATATAGTACATGTATAATTTTATCACACTGGTATACTTTATTAAAAATTATAGCTTACAATATGTTCATTGTATATTATTTTAATATATACCCACATACATCTTGTCACATACACCTTCATGATGTATTCATACCATATAGTTTTAATAAACCTTAATATATGGTTACTATATATAGCCACATAAATGTTACACTACACTATATAATTCAGTTGTATTTTATATTTTTAAGCATTGCTCACATGCACATAACAGTCAATATAATCTTATTATATTAATAAATTATTTATTTTATGTCAAATAAATAAATTATTCACTTCCTTGATTAATTACCACCAATATAAATAAATCCATTCTTCCTTGTTTAATGTATTTATGGATCTCCATAACCATTAATTATCTATATAATTCTTATTGTATTTATAGACATATTGCTAACAATAATAATCACATATTATTAGTTAATTACCATTATCAATTAATAATAATTATTGGCTCACTTAATAATTCCTTCGCCGAACATAACTCACTTTATTCCATGGTTTATTAATGTCACACATATCACATAATTGTTTCATTTAATTTCTAAATTAGAAAAAATAATTTTCTCTAACAGACCACTGGCGCAGCTGCGCCGTACCCTGACAGTGCCAAGACTGGTTTAACTTCAAGTCCGTGCCAACTTTCATCGCTAAACTCATTTTATACGACATGAATTAATGTCCACAAGAGTGATATTGCAAAATCTAAGAGTGTATTCATTACTTATCATAAAAATCCTAAAAATCATATATTCACAAAAAATAAATAATAACTGTTTTTATTACAAAATTTATTATAAGAATATAATCTATAATGATCAATAGTAATAAATAATTTTTTTTTATCACATATATACATATACTTTACTTTGCACATATTCTCACCTTTATATAAAAAAAATATTATATTGAAAAATTTCTTATTTAATTATATTGAAAATATTGGGTTATTACAACATGTCTTCTGTAATACCCGAGAATTTCCACGTATTATTAAATGAATATATTAATGGAAATAATATTTTTGTGAATATAAGTGTTAATGTTGGTAAGTTGATTAATTCAATTGAGTGCACTAGATTAATGCGTACTGAGAAGTGTGGATTTGGCAATGAGAAATGTGAAATGCCTTGTGTGGCATCGTGTGGGATGAGGAAATTCACTAAGCAAGTTAAAAAGGGAATTAGGAATATTAATCTTGTATCATCATGTGATTTCATATAAGTAATCAATACACTCTTCAACTGGTAATATCACTCTTGTAGACATTAATTCATGTCGTGTAAAACGAGTTTAGCAATGGAGGTTGACACTAGTTTGAAGCTAAACTAGTCTTGACAATCGTCGGTATATAATAACGCTACTGGCCGAGATCGATAGTACAAAATCAACCGGCGGCAATTTGCTTGATTGGTCGATTGGAGAAAAATTAATGTTCTACTTTTGAAATAAAATGGAACAATTATGTTATATGTGTGAAATTAATAAACACCGAAATAAAGTACGTTATGTTCGACGAAGGAATTATTAATTAAGCCATTAATTAATTGTTAATGATTGTGGTAGAATATTGATTACTTGATAATGGTAATTAATTGATAATATGTGATTATTATTATTAGCAATATGTCTATAAATATAATAAGAATTATATATATAATTAATGGTTATGGAGATCCATAAATACATTAATCAATGAAGAATGGATTAATTAATATTGGTGGTAATTAATCAAGGAAGTGGACAATTTATTTATTTGACCTAAAACAAATTAGTAAGTTATTATTATAATAATATTAGATGGATCGTTATGTGAATATGAGCAATAATTAAAAATATAAAATACAACTACATTATATAGAGTAGTGTGACACTTATGTGACTCTACCATATATAGTAACCATGTATTAAGATTTATTGAAACTATATGGTATAAATATATCATGAAATGTGTATGTACATGTGGGTAGAGATTAAAATAAAATGTACATGGATTATATGTATGCTGCATAACAACTATTACCTTGAAATATTAAACTATATTGTGGCATTAGGATATGGCTCATGTATGGAGAATGTGTATATAAATATAATATAAGAGTAGGAATTTGTATAAGTGTACAAGAGTGCTGAGTTAATTGGCTTGTCCCAAAACTAGTGTCCCATTTGCTCTAATTTTCTCAGCCACGTGAATCACATATGAGCTCATGCCTATTTTCTTTTCTTTCTTGCAAGCCTTCCTAGATGACGATTATGGAGGGAGTGGGCATAATGATGCAAATCAATAACAAAATACCAACTCCTTGTTACCCTTCATGCATTCCTTTCATCCATGAGTTTGATTTAGTGGAAAATTTCATTGTCAGTGTATTTATTTTCCTATAAGTATGAGCTCTCCTTCCATTTTTCCATTGCTGAAAATTCCATTGAGTGTGAAATTGAGAGCATACAAGTGTTCTAAGAACTTGGGAGTTCATTAGGAGCAAATTCATTTCACATTACAGAGGTATAATCTCTCCTCCTTGCTTTCCATTTCATTCTCTGCCATAACAGAATTCTTAAGTTCATGAATTTCAATTTCTTGATTATATGGAATTGGATGATAATGAGGTTGGGTAATGTTCATATAGTTGTTATATAATCATATAAGCATGTTTAAACTGATATATGATTGTTTAGAAATCAAATTCGTGAGTAATTTCTATGGTTGGGCTAGTTTTTTTCTTACAAAAGGCATTATTCTTGGCTCGAACCGGACACTGGCCAAGAAATTCTTGGCCAGGATTAACACTAAGGTCTTGAAAGCAATTGTCGTTTACCGAGTTCGATTGGAGCTTCATTTTACAATCTGCTATAATACTATGACTTATACTAGCGTTCAAGCATTTTAAGGGGTATATATAGATATATTAACCTAATGTGAGCATGTTTAGACTAGCATACATGATTAATGAAGGAGTATAGTTTAAAATTGATTTATGGCTTTAGAAATAAACATGATGACTATGAATCACATTTATGTATACTGACTTTGCAAGCATGTTGGTATGATTTAGAAATACATGAATAACCCGTTAACTTATTTTAGAGCATGATCATATGGAACGTATTAGTAAGCTTTACAAATGAAAATATGACTTTTGAAGTGAATGTTAACACACTACTTTGAAAGATAGAATCTGACATTTATAAACATGTTGGTAATACTCTTAGACTCACTCATGTATCATAAATGTATATACATCATGCTTGTGTATCATATTTCAAGTGAAGCATGAACGAAGAATATTTCTAACCAAAGCGGTGCTAATTTCACATATATGCTATGAATACTCACAAGCATGCCTAATATGAGTTTTATAACTACATTGTATGTTTAGAGAGCAAGCATGATAGACTTTGTGGTTTCATGACCTTTAATGGCCTTAAATTGTTGAAATGATCAATTTAGAATTTTATTATGAAAGAAGGGACCTAGATTGACTTGAGAAACATGAAAAGACCTTTAAAATGACAAAATATATTATATATGATTGTTGTGTTTAAGCTTTTTACGAAACCACAAGGCAAAGAATTTGAGTCTTGGCTTAGTTAAAGGATTCGCAGTGATTCTTGTGGGTCTAAACTTAGCCATGGCTAGCGACTACGCTTCGTTTGGAATATGAGATTCTGCAATTCTGATTTTGGACAGCTAACTTGTATGATGCCTATATTGCTAAAAGTGGTTTAAAACCTACTGATACATGTATATAAATGATGCTTAGATGATATGACAGTGTTTGCCTCGTAATAGGAATGTTCATGGGTAAAAGGGTCTTAACCTTGAGCATTCTTAATTTACTTATGAAATAACTAGGTATTTGATTCATGATGAATCTATAAGCTGATTTTGTACCATATGTGCATACTTGAATCATGTCAAACTTGATTAAAGACTATCTTAGCTAATGAACATCTTGAACATATAATATGCTATAAATAGGATTCGAAAGTGTTGATTTCATAACGTGCATAAACTACGCTTAAGGAAAGTATCTGAACTATCCTTTACATTGTGCAAGTATTCTAACTCTTGCATTACTTTATTCAATGGATATCGTAAGCAAACCTTATGTTATATTACTTTCTCGTTCAAATGAGCTAGTATATAACTTTTGAGAAAACTACTATTCATGTTGAACTTGGTATTATTCTTGAATATTGTGAAAGGGTCTGTGTCATTGATTCGGCTAGACCATATGCATGTTTATAAAACTGTCCAAACCAATTGATTGGTGCGGAAATCTTGAAAACTGAGTTGGACAACCCTTATGGTAACGGGAGTGTATGGTTTTCATTACTCCGATGACTGCTGCCACCGGTATGAGCCTGGTTGTGGTCCCTCGGTTGAACATACTAATTATCTCGCTCTAATAATTGAGCCATGTTTACAACATCTGAATATATAGAAAATTTATGAGAAATAAGATATTGCCGAATCTCGGGTTTTTCACCTCTCAGAAACATCCGCGTCACTCGTTCCTCATCCTCTACCAAATGAGGTGCAAACCTGGATAACTCAGTGAACTTAGCCTCGTACTGAGACACCGTCATGTTGTTTTGTTCCAGTCTAATAAACTCTACCTCATTAATATGACGAATACTTTCAGGAAAGTACTTGTCATTGAACAGTTTCTGAAACATTTCCCAAGACATGTTGAGTGCGGTAGGCTGGGTACGCTTCACAGACTCCCATCAGTAGCCTGCCTCACCACGGAATATAAAGGTGGCGAATGAAACCTTTTGTTCCTCTGTGCATCCCAAGACATCAAATATCTTGGTAATTTGTTTAACCCACGTTTCGTCCTTAATCGGATCTGGCTTTCCCATAAATTCTGGTGGTCCCAACTCTTTGAACTGCTTGGCTGTGACAAGCCGCACATTTCTATCATTTCCACCCGTATTTTGTATATGAGTCTCCGTCGTCTGATTTTTCATGAACTTCAAAAAGCTTCTAAACATCCCATCATTCATCATTTGTTCGGTAGTGTTGTTTACACGAGGAATATTGCCTTCCTATTGCACGTTCCCATGGGTGGTGATTAAAGGTGTCTCCACGGTCTCATTCACTCCATTGTTAATATTTCCAGCTGCCATTCTCAAATACTTCCACAAAATAGGGGTTAATTTAATAAATTAACATATCACATATTAACCATATGCTCCGACTGACCAACCAAATAAGCTTATGTAGGACACACTAGCGAAGGATTACTCATTTCTCCCCTCCTAGTTCTATTCCCCGATCTCTGCCAGAGACCATATCCCTAAGCTCTTATACAAACTGTGACACCCCAAAATAGGTATACATCACTCATTCTGAGTCGCCAAATACATGGTACAGAAACAAATATAACTTCATGAATACAATTGTCGTGCAAAATACGACAACACATATACTGTGAGTTTGAATACAAATATTGTCTAATAGACATTATACAAACTCAAAAGGAGTCCTCATTACAATTATTGATACACTATTTTACAAAATAATGAGGACTACTAAAACAACTATCTTGAACCATCACTCCATACCCCAGCTAGTTCTTGCTATGTTCTCTCCTCCTAAGAAGAAAAATGGAACAAAAAGGAAAAGGGTGAACTCAACTAGCCTAGTAAAGAATATTATGACTAACATAATATACAACAATTTATCATTAGTCTTCAACAGGGAAAATCTGATAAAATATAACAGACAACAAGTTTTAGATCAACAAGCTGCGGTGAGCTTGACAATCCATTAGAAGAGTCAAGTAGAGAATGAATTCTACTATCTTCTAAGATTTAAAAGTCCATCATCAATATTTTATCCCTATAACATCAATCAATATACATCTTGAATCAAATATTCATCTTTGCACTACGGGCCAAAGATATTCATTTGTATCACCAGTTGGTCATGTTCATCTCAACACTTGTTCATCTTTGCACTATGGGCCAAAGATATTTATCAGTTAATCATTCATCTTTGCACTATAGGCCAAAGATATTCAGTAATATCATCATTTAGGACTAAGGATGATGAAAAATATTTTAAAGAAAATGAATCCAGTGAGATAAAAGATCAAAGACTAGGGATTCATACTTTAGTTTATCCAGGTTCAAAATACCTTATAATAATCAATTGTGGAGCAAAATTCAAGAATAAAGATCAAAACATGGATACAATCAAAGATAGTAACCACAATAGACAACTTGGACAAAGATTTTTTTTATATATTTTTCTGTGAATAGTGTCGTATTCATAAATAGTGCCGTATACATGAATATTTCCGTATACGTGGATAGTAACCCCGACATGAAAAAGGTAGAAATTCCACAATAAAATCCATACCAATGTTTCGGTATAATTATATTGAAAGAATAACATCATTATGAAGAAAATAGCATCCCTTACCTCAAAAGAACAATACTTCGGCTGAAATATCAGGTATAAGGCTGAAGAAAACTTGCACTGAATAGCAACTCACAAAGTATCTAAATACTCACAAAATACGCTCGATAATATAGAGAGGGAAAGCTTATGATTCTGGTGTGATTTTCACTTCTAACTAAGCACCCTATGTATAGGAAAATCCTTAGAACGTCATAGCAGACTAACCTGCTACCTGATTGCTTTACCTACTACTATTCACGCCCACCATTTTTTAAATAAAATTTCAGCACATTTCTCACCAACCAAAAGTGGGGCCCACACATGTTTTTAATAAAAAACACATTTATTTCTGAAAACTTCAATAATTCATAATAAATAACCTTTTTATCAGAAAAATACGAATTTAATGTTCATTCCATAGGAAATCAAATTCTCTACAACTTTGTAGAAGAAAAGTTTTCCAAATTCTAAACAGAAAATGAACGAAATCCACATACGGACAATTTTTAATACATTCATTCCGACAAAATACTGATAAAACATCTCAACATTAATTCCTTCATTTATATCCACACAAAATAAATATTTCCCTATCCATCCACATAAAATAAATATTTCTTATCATATAAATCAATAATTAATTATTCACAAATAATATTACAAAATCACAATAATGACAACCAGGTCGTTCCCAGGAAAGAGGGGGCTTTTCGATAAGGATTTCTCCTTACTGGCGCGCAATTAGGTGACCAAACCCCTTTCCTAGACACAACATCCTTAGACATTGCCAATAATGCTATCTAATAATATTATTCAAATAATATGAATTATTGATCTGATTATGGAAAATACTACGCAGTTACAATTATTGAAACAACAATAATATAAATATCAATGTAGCAATTATTGAATCAATAAAATAAAATATTAAACAGTAATTACTGTAACAATTATTGAGTAGTGCCTTCTTACGTAAGAATCAATAATTCAAAAATACTGTGGAATACCGTGTGCTACTGTGCAACCACGCGTATTACTGTATTTTAACCACCATGTATTCCAACAGTGTTAACCGTAACAACTACGTCGTTATTTATAAAAACTCAAACTTGTCTTTTTCTTCATCCGACCATTTTTTGATATGGGGCCCACAAATGGTTGCGCCATCATACGAATATTCCCCGACAGCAAGAATATTCCACGACCAAACGAATATTCCTCGACAAAAATAAATATTTTATAACAACTTGCTTATTTTGCAAAATTTGCACATTTCACCCATAACCAAAGAATTATATCAAATTAACACCATATTATTCACAATAATAATTAGAGAAAATTAGATTTTACTTATAAAAAGTTGGGGTCTTACATTTATCGAAATTATCGCGCAAACATTAGAGAACATGAACTGAGCGTAAACTTGATTCCTATTAGACTGGGAGAATTTGACGTAATACTGGGAATAGATTGGTTATATAATCATGCAGTGATAATTGATTGTCAGAATAAGTGTGTGAACCTTCAGACTCTGAGTAAGTCCAAGGTAGTGTTTCATGGTAGCTCAACGCCTAAGCAATCATGTTGCGTTACGATAATGCAGGCCAAGAAATTGTTAAGAAAAGATATGTAGGTTATTTAGCTTACATCATAGATACTCAGAAAAAGGGAGTAGAAATTAAAGATATAACCGTAGTGAATGAATTTCAAGATGTGTTTCCGGCCGACCTGCCTGGTCTTCCGCCAGACAGAGAAATCGAATTCGTAATAGATTTAGCACTGAGAATGACACCAATTTTGAAAGCTCCATATCATATGGCACCGGTTGAAATGAAGGAATTGATGATACAACTTCAAGAGTTATTAGATAAGGGGTACATTCGACCGAGTGTGTCTCCTTGGGGAGCACCAGTGTTATTTGTTAAGAAAAAGGACGGATTGATGAGGCTCTGTATCGATTATCGAGAATTGAACAGAGAAATGATCAAGAACAGATATCCATTACCAAGGATAGACGACTTGTTTGATCAACTGAAGGGAGCGAAATTTTTTTCGAAGATCAACCTACGAACATGATATCACCAACTGAAAGTGAGGGATGATGATATACCAAAGACTGTGTTTCGAACCCGTTATAGACATTACGAGTTTTTGGTAATGTCATTTGGTTTGACTAATGCTCCGGCAGCATTCATGGACTTGATGAATCGACTTTTCAAGCCATGCTTGGATAAATTTGTAGTAGTTTTCATCGATGACATTTTGATCTACTCGAAGATAAAGGAAGAACACACCGAACATATGAAGATTATTTTGGAAGCACTACGACATGAGAAGATGTATGCGAAATTTTCAAAGTGCGAATTTTAGATGAAGAGGGTTCAATTCTTAGGCCACATGGTGGATGAGAATGGAATCTCAGTAGAGCCCGAAAAGGTTCTACTTTTCGATGGAGGTGAGAAGTTTCTTAGGGTTAGTCGGGTACTATCGAAGATTTATCTAGGATTTTTCTAAGATAGCGACCCAGTTGACTAATCTGATGAGGAAGACAGTGAAATTTGGTTAGTCGGGTACAAATGCGAAGAGAGTTTTCAAGAGTTGAAGAAGAGATTAAGCGAGGCGCCTGTATTATCTTTACCAGATGATACGGGAGGATTTGTTGTGTATAGTGATGCATCACATAGAGGACTGGGCTGTGTGCTGATGCAGCATGGCAAAGTCATTGCGTATGCATCATGATAATTGAAGGATTACAAAAAATGATACCCTACTCATGACTTAGAGTTAGCGGCAGTAGTTTTTACGTTAAAGATATGGAGACACTATTTGTACAAAGAGAAATGTGAGATATACACGGACCACAAAAGTCTAAAATATATCTTTACACAGAATGAGTTGAATATGCGACAGAGAAGGTGGTTAGAATTGATATAAGATTATGATTGCAATATTCTTTATCACCTGGGAAAAGTGAATGTAGTAGCCGACGTGCTAAGTAGGAAAGGAAGCGAGAAGTTGTTGCAATTGACAACTCAGGAGGAGTTAATAAGAGATATGGAGAAGTTGGAAATAGAGGCAAATGGACCCGAGAGGTCTGAAGAGAAGTTATTTGTAGTGGATGCTTTTTTGACATTGTTGGATAGAGTAAAGGAAGCACATGAGAAAGATGAATAATGTGAGAAAATCAGGAATAGGATAACGGAAAATGAGGTAGAAAAATTTTGAATAGATAAAAATTGTATCTTAAGATTCGAAGGGAGAGTATGGGTATTGGCGATAACCGAGTTAAGAGAAGAGATTTTGCACGAGGCACACAATACGGCGTATTCCGTTTATCCGGGAGGCACTAAGATGTATCGAGACTTGAGGCAACATTTTGGGTGGCCCAACTGGAAACGGGAAGTCGCAGTGTGTGTTAGTAGATGTTTGACTTGTCAACCCGTAAAAGCAGAGCATCAGCGGCCGAGTGGGTTGCTACAACTGTTGGAAATACCAGAGTGGAAATTGGAGCATATTACGATGGATTTCGTGGTAGGACTTCCAGTCACGCAGAAAGGTTTGGATGCCATTTGGGTTATCGTGGATTGACTTACAAAGACCACACATTTTCTACCGATCAAGATCCGCTACAGTTTAAACCAGTTAGCGAGTGTATACGTAAGGGAAATTGTTTCACGACATGGAGTGCTGGTATCGATTGTTTCTGACCGAGACCCGCGTTTCACGTCAAGGTTAAGGTTGCTAACTGGAAAAGTTTGCAAGAGAGGATGGGAACACAGTTAAGGTTGAGTACCACTTATCATCCTCAGATAGATGGATAAAGTGACTGAACAATACAAAATCTAGAGGACATGCTTAGGACTTGCGTGATGGACTTCAAGGGAAATTGGGATGACCACCTACCCTTGGTCTAATTTGCGTATAATAATAGTTACCATGCGAGTATCGACATGCAACCGTATGAAACTCTTTTTAGAAGGAAGTACAGAACGTCATTATGTTGGGACGAATTCGGAGAACGACGAATACTCAGACCAGAGTTAGTACAACAAATCGCAGACGTGGTGACAATAATAAGGGCCAGACTAGTGGGCATCGGCAAGGCCGAGATTTTGAAGTCGGCATTTTTGTATTCTTGAAGGTATCTCCATGGAAGGGAAAGATCCATTTCAATAAGAAAGGAAAACTGATTCCAAGATTCATAGGACCATTCGAGATACTAAAGTGAGTGGGTGAAGTAGAATACAAAGTTGCACAGTTGCACTACCACCTGAGTTGGAGCACATCCATAACGTGTTTCACATATCCGTGTTGCGTCCGTACAAGCCTGACTACAAGCACGTGATTTCTTATGAACCCATTCAAGTGGAGAAGAACTTAGCATACGAAGAAATTTATGTCCAAATTCTAGATAGGAAGGAGAAAACTTTAAGGAACAAAGTCATTTTTTCTGTAAAAGTACTTTGGCGTAATCACAATGTCGACGAGGCAACGTGGGAGTTAGAAGATAGGATGATAAGGGATTATCCCCATCTATTTGTGTAACCTTGTAGCAATTCCGGGACATAATTTTTATAAGGGGGGGGGGGAGGATTAAATACCCGAGAATTTCCACGTATTATTAAATGAATATATTAATGGAAATAATATTTCTGTGGATATAAGTGTTAATATTGGTAAGTTGATTAATCCAATTGAGTGCACTAGATTAATGCGTATTGAGAAGTGTGGATTTGGCAATGAGAATTGTGAAATGCCTTGTATGGCATAGTGTGAAATGAGGAAAATCACTAATCAAGTTAAAACGGGAATTAGGAAGATTAATCGTGTATGATCATGTGATTTCATATAAGTAATCAATACACTCTTAGACTGGTAATATCACTCTTGTAGACATTAATTCATGTCGTGTAAAATGAGTTTAGCAATGGAGGTTGACACTGGTTTGAAGCTAAACCAGTCTTCAGATCGTTGTAGAGAGTGCAAGTAGCATTTCTGAAATCCGATAAATGACCTAAGCCCAACGCAATTGCCAATTGGTCGATTGGAGAAAAATTAATTTTCTACTTTAGAAATAAAATGGAACAATTATGTGATATGTGTGACATTAATAAACCACATAATAAAGTATGTTATGTTCGACGAAGGAATTATTAATTAAGTCATTAATTAATATTAATTTTTAATGGTTGTGGTAGAATATTGATTACTTGATAATGGTAATTAATTGATAATATGTGATTATTATTATTAGCAATATGTCTATAAATATAATAAGAATTGTATAGATAATTAATGGTTATGGAGATCCATAAATACATTAATCAAGGAAGAATGGATTAATTAATATTGGTGGTAATTAATCAAGGAAGTGGACAATTTATTTATTTGAACAAAAATAAATAAGTAAGTTATTAATATAATAATATTAGATGGGCTATTATGTGCATATGAGCAATAATTAAAAATATAAATATGTAAGACCCCAACTTATTATAAATAAAATCGAATTTCCTCTAATTATTATTGTTAATAATAAGGTGTTAATTTGATATAATGATTTGGTTATGGGTGAAGTGTACGAATTTTGCAAAATAAGCAAGTGGTTATAAAATATTCATTGTTGTCGGGGAATATTCGTTTGGTCGTGGAATATTCTTAGTGTCGGGGAATATTAAATGACGACAGTATAAACCATTTGTGGGCCCCATGCTTGGATAGCGATCGAATGAAGAAAGCGACAAATTTGAGTTTTTATAAATAATAACAGTAGTTATTTACAATTAACCTTTGTTGGAATACCCGGTGGTTAAAATCGATGTCTGGCGTGGTTGCGTAGTAGCACACGGTTTTGCACGATATTTTTGAATTATTGATTCTTACGTGAAGACATTACTCAACAATTATTATTACGTAATTCTTTGTTCAATATTTTATTTTATTGGTTCAATAATTGTTGCGTTGATATTTTATATTATTGTTGTTTCAATAATTGTCTTTGCACTGATATTTCCCATTATCGGATCAATAATTCATATTATTTGAATAATATTATGAGATAGCATTATTGGCAATGTCTAGAAAGTTACATCGAGGAAAGGTTTGGCCACCTAATTGCTTGGCCGATGAAGGAGAAATCCTTATCGAAAAGCCCCTCTTTCCTGGGAATTGCCTGGTTGTCATAAATGTGATTCTGTAATATTATTTGTGAATAATTAATTATTGATTTATATGATAAGGAAATATTTATTTGATGCGGAAATATTTATGTGGTTATAAATGAAGGAATTCATGTTGAGGTGTTTTATCAGTATTTTGTCGGAATTGAGGTATTAAAAATCAAACCAGTGTTCTTGAGATATATTGCGTGAGATATAATGTTTAATCCGACCGTTGGATCGTTGTAATTTTTGGATATGTTATACATATATAAGTTGAGTATATGTCCACAAATTTGAACCGTTAAAAATGAACGTATGATTTGTTATGAATTTTAAGAGGTGACTGGTTCAGAAATTGTTGAAGTTTTGCAATTTATCATTTTGGTGGAAAATTCTAGAATTGGTGGGCCCCACTTTTGGTCGGTGAGAAATGTGCTCAATTTGAATTTCAAATGTTGTGGGTGGCAATAATAGCAGGTAAAGCCATCAGGTAGTAGGTCAAGTCTACTTCGGCGTGCTAACATTTTCCTATAAATAGAGGGCAAAGTTAGAATTGAAAATCACACCAGAAACAAGTTTTCTTTCTCTCTATATTATCGAACGTATTTTGTGAGTATTTAGTTACTTTGAGATTTGCTACTCAGTACAAGTTTCATTCAGCATCATATCTGATATTCCATTCTGAAGTACGGTTTCTTTGAGGTAAGGGATGTTATTTTCTTTCTAATGATGTTATTCTTTCAATATCATTATACCGAAATATTGGTATGGATTTTATTATGGAATTTCTACCTTTTTGTGTCGGGGTTACTATTCACATGTACAACACTATTCACATATACGGCACTATTCACGAATACGGCACTAGTCACCGAAACATGAAATTTTCTTCTTTTTGTTCAAGATATCTATTATGGTTACTATCTTTGATTGTATCCATGTTTTGATCTTTATTTATGAATTTTGCTTCAAATTTAGTTATTATGGAGTATTATTGAATTTGGATAGACTGTAATACGAATCCCTAATATTTGTCCTTTTGTTTCATTGGATTCGTTTTCTTTAAAATATTTTTCATCATCCTCAGTCCTAAATGATGATATTAATGAATATCTTTGGCCTGTAGTGCAAAGATGAATGATTACCTAATTACTATCTTTGGCCCGTAGTACAAAGATGAACAGGTGTTGAGATGAACATGACCAACTGGTGATACAAATGAATATATTTGGCCTGTAGTGCAAAGATGAATATTTGAGTCAAGATGTATATTGATTGATGTTACAGGAATAAAATATTGATGATGAACTTTGAAATCTTAGAAGATAGTAGAATTCTTTCTCTACTTGACTCTTCTAATGGATTGTTATTTCCGCTGCAGTTGTTGATCTAAAACTTTGTGTCTATTATATTTTATCATATTTTTCCTTGTTGAAGACTAATGATAATTTTTTGTATATTATCTTAGTCATAATATTCTTTACTGGGCTAGTTGAGCTCACCCTTTTCCTTTATGTTCCATTGTTCTTCTCAGGAGGAGAGAATTTAGCAGGAACTAGCCGGGGTATGGAGTAATGATTCAAGATAGTTATTTTAATAGTCCTCAATATTTTGTAAAATAGTGTATCAATAATTGTAATGAGGACTCCTTTTGAGTTTGTATACTCTTTATTAGACAATAGTTGTATTAAAACTCATAGTATATATGTTGTCGTATTTTGCACGACAATTGTATTACTGAAGTTGTATTTGTTTCTGTACCATGTATTTGGCGACTCAGAATGGGTGATGTATACCTATGTTGGGGGCGTCACAGTTCGTATCAAAGCTTAGGGATATGATCCCTGGCTGGGATTTGAGATAAGAACTAGGAGGGGAGAGTCAGGGAATTCCTTTGCTAGTATGACCTTATTTGTTATTTGGTTGGTCAGTCAGAGCATATGGGTAATATTTGATATGTTAATTTGTTAATTAACCCTTGTTTTATTTCAGTATTTAAGAATGTCAGTGGGAAATATTAACGATGGAGTGAATGAGACAGTGGAGACACCTTTAATCATCACCCAGGGGAACGTGCAACAAGAAGGCAATATTCCTCCTGTAAACAACACTACCGAACAAATGATGAATGATGGGATGTTTAGATGTTTTTTGCAATTCATGAAAAATTAGACGAGGGAGACTCGTGCACAAAATACGGGTGGAAATGATAGCAATGTGCAGCTTGTCACAACAAAGCAGTTCAAGGAGTTGGGACCACCAGAATTTATTCGAAAGCCGAATCCGATCAAGGCGGAAACGTGGGTTAAGAAAATTTCCAAGATATTCGATGTCTTGGGATGCACGGAGGAACAGATGGTTCCATTTGCCACCTTTATGTTCCGCGGTGAGGCAGACTACTGGTGGGAGTCTGTGAAGCGTATCCAGCCTGACGCACTCAACATGTTTTGGGAAACATTTCAGAAACTGTTTAATGACAAGTACGTTTCTGAAAGTATTCGTCATATGAAGGAGGTGGAGTTTATCAAACTGGAACAAAACAACATGACAGTGTCCCAGTACGAGGCGAAGTTTGCAAAGTTATCCAGGTTTGCACCTCATTTGGTCGAGAATGAGGAACGAATGACGAGGATGTTTTTGAGAAGTCTAAAATCCGAGATTCAACAATATCTTATCTCTCATAAATTTTCTTTATATTCAGATGATGTAAACATGGCTCAATTATTAGAGCGAGATAATGAGTTTATTCAACCAAGGGACCACAACCAGGGTCATACCGGTGGCAGCAGTCATAGGAGAAATAACAACCAGCGGGGAGGAAAGAATTAAGACAAAAGCAGTAACCACTCTGGTGGTAATCGTGGCCATGAAAATAGAAGAAGTGAGTCGGGAGGAGATTTCAAGAGGAGAAGGTACAACAATGATAACGTGAAGACGTCAGCACAAACATCAACTATTTCTAGGGGAGCTGAACGAGCACCGATCGTTTGTTACAAATGCGGGAAAGAGGGACACATCAGCCCAAACTGCCCACAATAATCCAAGGTATGTTATAACTTTGGAAAAGAAGGTCATATAGCTAGAGATTATCTAGTTGCGAAACCAAGTTCAACGGGGATGGTGACTCCAAAGGCTATCCCAGAAAAGTAAAAGTCGGTGGTTCCTGGAAGGGCGTTTGTCGTGACTACCCAAAATGCAAGGAACCCAAACAAGGTGATCACAGGTAAGCTAATCATAAACTCTTGCGAAGTTTATACCTTATTAGATACCGGTTCTACCCATTCTTTTATCTCTCCTACTTGTGCTCAACGTTTAAACTTGACTCTAGAGAAGTTAGACCTTGACTTATATGTTGAGACTCCGTTAGGAGAAACTTTTATTACATCTACTGTTTATAAATCTTGCTTGATTCAAGTTGGTATCATCACATTACCTGCTGATCTTATTTCGTTGAAATTTTTTGCATTTGATGTGATTTTAGGGATTGATTGGTTAACCACTCATCATGCTAAAATTGATTATTTTTGTAAGGTTGTCAGTTTTCATATTCCTAACCAACCTATTTTGTGAATTCAAACAACCAAACCACTAAAATCAATCACTGTCATATCAAGCCATAAAGCTATTCGCTTATTAAAAAACAGACGTCAAGCTTTCTTAGTCCATGTCACGGACTTGAACAAAAACATGTCAAATTTGAATAATATTTCTGTTGTTAGTGAATTTCCTGATGTATTTCCTGAAGAACTTCCCAGTCTACCCCAAGAACGTGAAGTTGAATTCTTTATTGACCATGAACTTGGTAAAAAGCCCATTTCTAAAACCCCATATCGAATGGCTCCTATTGAACTTCAGGAGTTAAAGGTCCAACTACAGGAGTTGTTGGACATCAGTTTCATTCGTCCTAGTACATCTCCTTGGGGTGCTCCTGTTTTATTCGTAAAGAATAAAGATGGTAGTATGCGACTTTGTATCGACTACCAGGAATTGAATCATGTCACTATCAAGAATAGGTATCTGCTACCTCGCATAGATGACTTGTTTGACCAGTTGCAAGGAGTACAATTCTTTTCAAAGATCGATCTTCATTCTGGATATCGTCAGTTGAAGATTAAAACTGAGGATATTCCGAAGACTGCCTTCAGAACTCGGTACGGGTATTATGAATTCTTAGTCATGTCTTTTGGATTGACTAATGCTCTTGTTGCTTTAATGGATATGATGAACCGTGTGTTCAAAGAATATTTAGATCAGTTCGTTGTTGTCTTTATTGATGACATCCTCATCTATTCCAAAAGCCGTGAAGATCATGAACACCATTTGAAGCTGGTACTGCAAAGGCTTCGTGATAACAAGTTGTATGCCAAGCTAAAGAAATGCGAGTTCTGGCTTGAGGAAGTAGAATTCCTTGGGCACGTGGTGTCAAAACACGGAGTATCTGTTGACCCGGCGAAGATTGAAGCCATACAAAGTTGGGAGCAACTAAAGTTGGTGACCGAAGTACGTAGCTTTCTGGGCTTAGCTGGTTACTATCGGAGATTCGTGGAAGGATTTTCTCGAATCGCTACTCCGTTAACTGAGCTGACTCATAAAGATATAAAATTTGGTTGGAGCGAGGATTGTGAGAAGAGTTTTCAAGAACTCAAGAGAAGACTCATTTCGGCACCTGTTCAGATAATACCATCTGGTTCGGATGGATTTGTTATCTACAACGATGCTTCAGGTAAAGGGTTAGGATGTGTTCTCAAGCAACATGGGAAAGTCATAGCCTATGCCTCGCGACAACTTAAAGAATATGAGAGGAATTATCCTACTCATGATTTGGAGGTGGCAGCAGTCGTTTTCGCGTTGAAGATCTGGAGACATTACCTGTATGGGGAGAAATTGGAGATCTATACAGATCATAAAAGCCTCAAATATTTCTTCACCCAAAAGGAACTCAATATGCGGCAACGACGTTGGCTCGAGCTGTTGAAAGATTACGATCATACCATCTAATATCATCCTGGAAAAGCAAACGTGGTAGCTGACGCATTGAGTAGAAGATCATATGCAGGTACGAGTGGAATGTTGTTAACACAAAGGTCCATTTTGTATGACTTGCAAAGGATGGAGATAGAGGCAAAGGCTCCAAGTACCCACGTGATGATATCAAACAAACGAGTAGAATCAACTTTAATCGATAAAGTTAAAACTGCTCAAGCTACGGACATGGAGCTAATGCGTATGAAGAAGAAAGTGCAAGAAGGTGCTATTTTAGAAGCAAAAATCGATGAAGAAGGAATACTTCGAGTCAACTCCAAACTTTGTGTTCCTAACGATTCTGACTTGAAGCATAAAATCATGATGGAGGCACACAACACACCGTTTGTAATCCATCCTAGGAGTAACAAAATGTATCATGATCTTCGACATACATTTTGGTGGAACAATATGAAGAGAGAGATCGCGGAGTTTATCTCTAGGTGTTTAACTTGCCAATGTGTAAAGGCGGAGCATCAAGTGCCTAAGGGTCAATTGCAACCACTTGAGATTTCGAAATGGAAGTGGGAACACATTACCATGGATTTTGTTACGGGTCTTCCCACAGTTTCTCAAGGCATAGATGCGATTTGGGTTATTGTTGATAGATTAACCAAGTCTGCTCATTTCTTACATATACGGGAGACTTATTCCCTTGAACATCTTGCTAGTATGTACGTGAATGAGATTGTAAGATTGCATGGCATGCCAATATCCATAGTTTCGGATCGTGACCCAAGATTCACTTCACGATTTTGGGTTAGCTTAGAAAGCTATGGGCGCAGATTCTGATTGATTCGGCATACCATCCTCAAACGGACGGGCAATCAGAGAGGACTATTCAAACTCTTAAAGATCTATTAAGACTCTATGTCCTAGATTTCAAAGGGAGTTGGGATAAGTACCCACCATTGGTGGAATTCTCCTACAACAACAGTTATCAGGCAAGTATAGGTGTGGCTCCATTTGAAGCATTGTATGGACGAAAGTGTCGCTCTCCAGTATGCTGGGACGAGGTGGGTGAATCAACGTTGTTGGGACCAGAATTGGTACGCATAACTACAGAGAAGATCCAAATGATCTAACAACGTATACAAATGGCACAGGATCGACAAAAGAGTAATGCAGATATTCATTGAAAGGACGTGAATTTTAATAGTGGGGAACATGTATTGTTACGTGTTGCACCATGGAAGGGAGTTACAAGATTTGGGAAGAGAGGAAAGCTCAATCCACGATTTGTTGGTCCTTCTGAGATTCTTGACCGAATAGGAAATGTGGCCTATAGACTTGCATTACCTCCAAGCATGTCTCGAGTTCATAATGTTTTTCAAATATCTATGCTTTGTAAATATGTGAAAGACACGAACCACATTATTGAGTTAGAACCGAATGAGATAGCCGAAGATTTAAAGTACGAGGAGGTACTAGTTAAGATCTTGGATAGGAAAGAACATGTCCTACGCACGAAGGTTATACCACAAGTTAAGGTTTTGTGGAGGAACCATGCTATTGAAGAAATGACCTGGGAGTTGGAATCAGAAATGAAAGCGAGGTATCCTCACCTTTTCGAAACATAAGGTACATACGTCAATTTCGAGGATGAAATTTCACAAGGAGGGGAGTTTGTAAGACCCCAACTTATTATAAATAAAATAAAATTTCCTCTAATTATTATTGTGAATAATAAGGTGTTAATTTGATATAATGCGTTGGTTATGGGTGAAGTTTGCGAATTTTTCAAAATAAGCAAGTGGTTATAAAATATTCATTGTTGTCAGAGAATATTCGTTTGGTCGTGGAATATTCTTTCTGTCGGGGAATATTCGTACGATGGCGCAACCATTTGTGGGCCCCATAACGGATAATGGTCGGATGAAGAAAACAAAAAAATTTTGTTTTTACAAATAACGACGTAGTTGTTACCATTAACACTGTTGGAATACCCGGTGGTTAAAATATAGTAACACGTGTGGTTGCACAGTAGCACACGATTTTGCACAGTATTTTTGAATTATTGATTCTTACGTAGAAGGCTTTACTCAATAATTATTACGGTAATTCTTTATTCCATATTTTATTTTATTGGTTCAATATTTCTTTGCGTTGATATTTTATATTATTGTTGTTTCAATAATTGTCACTGCATAATATTTCCAATTATCGGATCAATAATTCATATTATTTGAATAATATTATGAGATATCATTATTGGAAATGTCTAGAAAGTTCTGTCAAGGAGAGGTTTGGTCACCTAATTGCCCGCAAGTAAGGAGAAATCCTTATCGGAAAGCCCCCTCTTTCTTGGGAACTGTCTGGTTGCCATAAATATGATTCTATAATATTATTTGTGAATAATTAATTATTGATTTATATGATAAGGAAATATTTATTTGATGCGGATTTAAATGATGGATTTATTTATGTGGTTATAAATGAAGGAATTAATGTTGAGGTGTTTTATCCGTATTTTGTCGGAATGGAGGTATTAAAAATCAAACCAGTGTTCTTGAGATATATTGCGTGAGTTATAATTTTTAATCCGACCATTGGATCGTTGTGATTTTTGGATATGTTATACATATATAAGTTGAGTATATGTCCACAATGTTTGAACCGTTAAAAATGAACGTATGATTTGGTATGAATTTTAAGAGGTGACTAGTTCAGAAATTGTTAAAGTTTTGGAATTTATCATTTTGGTGGAAAATTATAGAATTGGTGGGCCCCACTTTTGGTTGGTGAGAAATGTGCTCAAATTGAATTTCAAATGTGGTGGGTGGCAATAGTAGCAGGTAAAGCCATCAGGTAGCAGGTCAAGTCTGCTTCGGTGTGCTAATATTTTCCTATAAATAGAGGGCTAAGTTAGAATTAAAATCACACCAGGAACAAGTTTTTTTCACTTTATATTATCGAATGTATTTTGTGAGTATTTAGATACTTTGAGAGTTGCTATTCAGTACAAGTTTCATTAAGCATCATATCCGATATTCCATTCCGAAGTACGGTTTCTTTGAGGTAAGGGATGTTATTTTCTACCTAATGATGTTATTCTTTCAATATCATTATATCGAAATATTGGTATGGATTTTATTATAGAATTTCTACCTTTTTGTGTCAGGGTTACTATTCACGTATACGGTACTATTCACGAATACGGCACTATTCACCGAAAAATAAAATTTTCTTCTTTTTGTCCAAGATGTCTATTATGGTTACTATCTTTGATTGTATCCTTGTTTTGATCTTTATTTTTGAATTATGCTTCAAATTTAGTTGTTATGGAGTATTATTGAACTTGGATAAACTGTAATACGAATCCCTAATATTTGTTCTTTTGTTTCATTGGATTCGTTTTCTTTAAGATATTTTTCATCATCCTCAGTCCTAAATGATGATATTAATGAATATATTTGGCCTGTAGTGCAAAGATGAATGATTACCTAATGATTATCTTTGGCTCGTAGTGCAAAGATGAACATGTGTTGAGATGAACATGACCAACTGGTGATACAAATGAATATATTTGGCATGTAGTGCAAAGATGAATATTTGATTCAAGATGTATATTTATTGATGTTATAGGGATAAAATATTGATGATGAACTTTTAAATCTTAGAAGATAGTAGAACTCTTTCTCTACTTAACTCTTCTAATGGATTGTTGTTTCCGCTGTAGTTGTTAATCTAAAACTTGTTGTCTATTATATTTTATCATATTTTTCCCTGCTGAATACTAATGATAATTTGTTGTATATTATCTTAGTCATAATATTCTTTATTGGGCTAGTTGAGCTAGCTCACCCTTTTCCTTTTTGTTCCATTGTTCTTCTCAGGAGGAGAGAATTTAGCAGGAACTAACCGGGGTATGGAGTGATGATTCAAGATAGTTGTTTTAGTAGTCCTCACTATTTTGTAAAATAGTGTATCAATAATTGTAATGAGGACTCCTTTTGAGTTTGTATACTCTCTATTAGACAATAGTTGTATTCAAACTCACAGTATATGTGTTGTCGTATTTTGCACGACAATTGTATTACTGAAGTTGTATTTGTTTCTGTACCATGTATTTGGTGACTCAGAATGGGTGATGTATACCTATTTTGGGGGCGTCACAAAATACAACTACATTATATGGAGTAGTGTGACACTTATGTGACTTTACCATATATAGTAACCATGTATTAAGATTTATTGAAACTATATGGTATAAATATATCATAAAATGTGTATGTACATGTGGGTAGACATTAAAATAAATGTACATGGATTATATATATGTTGCATAACAACTACTACCTTGAAATATTAAACTATATTGTGACATTAGGAAATAACTCAAGTATGGAGAATGTGTATATAAAATATAACATCAGAGTAGGAATTTGTAAAAGTGTACAAGAGTGCTGAGTTAATTGCCTTGTCCCAAAACTAGTGTCCCATTACTTTCATTTTCTCAGCCACATGAATCACATATAAGCTAAGGCCTATTTTCTTTTCTTTCTTCCAAGCCTTCCTAGATGATGATTATGGAGGGAGTGGGCATAATGATGCAAAACAACAACCAAATACCAACTCCTTGTTACCCTTCATGCAATCCTTTCATCCATGAGTTTGATTTAGTTGAAAATTTCATTGTCTGTGTATTGATTTTCCTATAAGTATGCGCTCTCCTTCCATTTTTCCATTACTGAAAATTCCATTGAGTGTTAGATTGAGAGCACACAAGTGCTCTAAGAACTTGGGAGTTCATTAGGAGCAAATTCAATTCACATTACAGAGGTATAATCTCTCCTCCTTGCTTTCCATTTCATTCTCCGCCTAAACAGAATTCTTAAGTTCATGAATTTCAATTTCTTGATTATATGGAATTGGATGATAATGAGGTTGGGTATTGTTCATATACTTGTTATATAATCATATAAGCATGTTTAAACTGATATATGATTGTTTAGAATCAAATTTATGAGTAATTTCTATGGTTGAGCTAGTTTTTACTGTCAAGCGTTATTATTCTTGGCTCGAACCAAACACTGTGTAATTTCTTATACGGATTAACAACTAAGCGCAGCAGAGGCTGCCGCCCCTAAGTTTAGTTGGAGCTTCTGTTTTATTATCTACTATAATACTATGACTTATACTAGCATGCAAGCATGTGTAAGGGGTATATATAGATATATTAACCTAATGTGAGCATGTTTTGACTAGCATACATGATTAATGAAGGATTATAGTTTAAAATGTATTTATGGCTTTAGAAACAAACTTGATAAGTATGAATGACATGTATGTATACTGACTTTGCAAGCATGTTGGTATGATTTAGAAATACATGAATAACCCTTTAACTTATGTTCAGAGCATGATTATGTGGAACATATTAGTAAGCTTTACAAATGAAAATACTACTTTTGAAGTGAATGTTAACACACTACTTTGAAAGATAGAATCTGACATTTATAAACATGTTGGTGATACTCTTAGACTCACTCGTGTACCATATATGTATAAACACCATGCTTGTGTATCATATTTCAAGTGAAGCATGAACGAAGCATATTTACAACCAAAGCGATGCTAATTTCACATATATGTTATGAATGCTCACAAGCATGCCTAATATGAGTTTTATAACTACCTGGTATGTTTAGAGAGCAAGCATGATAGACTTTATGGTTTCATGACCTTGAATGGCCTTAAATTGTTGAAATGATCAATTTTGAATTTTATTTTGAAAGAACGGACCTAGATTGACTTGAGAAACATGAAAATACTTTTAACATGACAAAATATATTATGTATGATTGTTGTGTTCAAGCCGGACAGAAACCACAAGGAAGCAGTTGAGTCTTGGCTTAGCAGGAGACAAGAATATAGCACCTGCCGGTCATAAGCTTAACCATAAGTAGCAATTCTTGATCTACCTAGAATCTGAGATTCTACAATTCTGATTTGGGACAGCTAACTTGTATGATGCCTATATTGCTAAAAGTGGTTTCAAACCTACCGATACATGTATATAAGTGATGCTTAGATGATATGATGGTGTTTGCCTCGTAATAGGAATGTCCATGGATAAAAGGGTCTTAACCTTGAGCATTCTTAATTTACTTATGAAATAACTAGGTATTTGATTCATGATGAATCTATAAGCTAATTTTATACCATATGTGCATACTTGAATCATGTCAAACTTGATTAAAGACTATGTTAGCTAATGAACATCTTGAACATATAATACGTTATAAATAGGATTCAAAAGTGTTGATTTCTTAACGTGGATAAATGTTGGGTAAAATCTATATACGCTCAACACACAAGTATACGTGGTCAACAAGTAATATACTAGTAAGTAAAGTATCGTTCCCTCAGAGATTTAGCAACAAATTTACCTTGCAACTACCAATCTTCTATTAATCCTAATTTTATTAAACTAATCAATTTACAGTTTATAGTGAAAATATTTAAATTATTAAAATCAACTCAATACCAACAAACCCTAAATCTGAATTTTCAAACAAGTATTAGAGAATTAGGCTCGTAACTTCACTCTAAGCATCCCTCTGATTATTATCCCCTTATTCCAGTTTAATTCATTATCCCAGTTTATTAATCAAGAACACATAAATAGTATTAACCACCTCTCGATATATTAACACCGTAATAACCCAAATCCACAATTAAGATAGAATTAAGTCAAACACCTTAATTAATCAACTCACTATATCTCTATGTGAATTCTAATTAAGTAGGGTTTAAGTTAAAGTTCTCTTCATGAGTACATGTGATGTCAAGCATATCTCTACCTCAACAATAATCAAGAATCTGATATTCACAAAATTCTTGACACATGCTATATTAACTAAGTATAGATTTATATTTCATCTCTCGAATTCATATAAATCCACATAAAAGTGTTGATCAAGCAATTCATAAATTCAAGCTTCAATTAATATAGATAAACTGCATAACAACTTAATTAAACTGAAAACCGAGGTTACATAATCATCATTCCACTTAAAGATCCATTGTAAGCCTAATAAGTAATTTAGTTCATAACTAATGAATTAAATACTGAATAAATAAAAGAAAACATCATCCCAATTACAGAAGATAGAAATTAGAGAAGAATTGTAATACACCACCCTTCTCGCCCTTTGATTATGAAATCTTCGTGAAATTATTCCTCTTTTTCGTTCCTCCAAGCCCTTGCTCTTCAAAAACCTTCTCAAATTAAGTATAGATTGATTGACCCCTTTTTAAGTACGTCTAGATCAGCATATATCTCCTCTCCCTTCATACCATGACTCCTAACCCACTTCTAACTTCTGCCTAAGAGAGACTCTCTTAATTCACAAAGACTACCCAAGATAACTTCTCAAGACCAACAGCGCTCTGCGCTAATATAGTGTCTCCATGAAAGATGCCCCGCGTTAGGCCATCAAAGACCCGGTCGTGCTTCCAGTGTTCGTGCTTCATTGCTCTTCATCACAAGTAGCGGTCATATTGTGTCAACAGAAACTGCAATTTGTGCTCAAAAACTCCTCCACTGCTCACATCTTGATGGATCAACCTGATTAACCTACAACAAGTGCAAAACCCATCAAAAGTAAATGCAAGTGCCAAAAAAACTAGCAATATAACAAGCCAAATGAACATAAATCATTGGTTAAAAACCTACTCATCAATAAACTATGCTTAAGGTAAATATCTGAACTATCCTTTACATTATGCAAGTATCTTAAGTCTTGCATTACTTTATTCAACGGATATCGTAAGCAAACCTTATGTTATATTATTTTCTCGTTCAAATGAGCTAGCATGTAAACTCTTGAGAAAACTATTATTCATGTTGAACTTGGTATTGTTCTTGAATATTGTGAAAGGGTCTATGTCATTGATTTGGCTAGACCATATGCATGTTTATAAAACTATCCTAACTAATTGATTGGTGCGAAAATCTTGATTTTTGAGTTGGACAACCCTTATGGTAAAGGGAGTGTATGTTGTTTGAAACCTCAACACATGAATGGTTTTATTACTGTGGTGTTATGCATAACTTAGAGTATTATAGACTAATCATCTATAGTACTTGATTCTTTTGGGTTATCAGTTTAATATTTGTAATTCTAGTAGATATTCAATAGTCCTTAGTGACTGCTCAGTATAGATTGTTTATCCAGTTGGATACATTGATAGTCTTTGAATTCATATATATCTGTTGATTTATATTGAATTATCATTCTTATTCTAAGAATTGTTGATATTCATTATTCATGATATTATTCTGAAACACTGAACTATCTTAGAGATGATACTTCGATATTTCAAACTCGTGTTATAAAACTCTTTACCCTTATTGTATATAATTTCCTGGGCAATTTGTGATCATTCTTGCTTATTTAAAACCTTTCAGTTAAGGCGGAATAGGGAAGTGTCTCTAGGAAAGACAAGGGCAAGGGCAAGGCTACCGACTAGCTTGTCCCTTTATGTTTAAGACTATTATGTTGTATTAAGACTATTTTTAGACTATGTTTAAGCTTAAGTAGGATTATGTAATAAGTCTTTATTCGATATTATTATGAAATCTATTACACACTGTAGGTTACGAGACTTGGGAGAATAATTATAATAAATCATTGTATATTATTATAAATTAGATTTTTCATTTTGAATGTGTGATTTTAGTTATTACGGTAATACTTTGAGCACGTGACGAACCGAATTCAATTGACCAAGTGGCGGTCCGAATTTGGGGGCGTCACATCTTCCTTATCAAGTATGTTGATCAAGGAGGCCAAAGTTGCTATTGCATCCGCAAAGTCATTCCTATTCCTAGGAATGTGGAGGAAGGATATTTCTTCAAACTCCGAAGCCATCTATATAACATACCGATGGTAATGCAGCAAATGTAGCTCTTTGGTGTGATAAATCCCAGTGGTTTATCTGATCACAAATTCGGAATCTCCAAAGACAGTTAATCGTTTGATGCCTATGGATTGGGCTTGTTTCAACCCCATGATACAACCTTCATATTCAGTTGTGTTACTGGTGCTTGAAAACTGCAATTTGACGGCAATGAGATACTGCTCCCCCGTAATGGATACCAGAACTACTCCAGCTCCAAAACCCTCCATGTTTACAGCTCCATTAAAATACATCTTCCATGGTTGGTGTGTATCATTATGATGGTGTTGCTGAACTGTCATTACCTCTTTTTCGAGGAAGTATGTTTCCAACGGTTTGAAATCCCCTGAAGGTACGAAGGCCAGTTGATCCACAATTCCTTCACCTTTGATAGACTTTTGAGTCACATAAATGATGTTAAATTACTGTAGGATCAACTTCTATTTGGACAGTCGACAATTCAACATGGGTTTGCTGAACACGTACTTGAGAGAAACCATGCGGGATATGAGATGGGTTGTGTGACCATGGAGATAATGTTGTAATCTCATGGAAGCTCATGCTAAAGCACAACAAGTTTTCTCAATCAGAGTGTACATGTGTTCACTGTTGCTGAATCTTTTATTGAGGTAATAGATTGCTCTTTCTTGGCCTCTATCGTCTTTTTGTGCCAACATGCAGCCCATGGCATTGTAATTGATTGACAGGTACATGAACAGGGGAACACAATCCATGGGAGGTACCAGAATAGGAGCTTTGATTACCTGCTCTTTAATGAGAAGGAAGGCTTTCTGACACTCATCATTCCATTTCATGGAGGATTTCTTCCTTAACAACTTGAAGATAGGCTCACAAGTTGCTGTGAGTTGGGAGATGAATCGGATGATAAAGTTTATTCTTCCCCAAAATCCCCATATTTCCTTCTCTGTCTGAGGTATGGGCATTTCCGTGATGGCCTGGATTTTTGTAGGATCAAGCTCAATGCCATTGTGGCTTACTAGGAATCCTAGAAATTTGCCTTATTTAACGCCAAAGGCGCATTTGGCTGGATTCAGCTTCAAGTTGTACTTAGGCAACCGACTGAAGAGCTTTTTGAGATGATCTAAGTGGTTTTCTTCTCTTCGTGACTTGACAATGATGTCATCCACATAGACTTATATCTCTTTATGCATTAGATCATGGAAAAGAGCCATCATGGCTCGCTGATAGGTAGCTCTAGCATTGATGAGGCTAAATGACAATCGTCTATAGAAAAAGGTTCCCCAACGAGTGATGAATACAATTTTTTCACGATCCTCTTCAGCAACCATGATTTGATGGTACCCAGCAAAGAAGTCAGCAAAGGAGTACATGTCATACTGAGCTATATTATCAATGAGTATGTGGATAAATGGCACGTGAAAGATATCTTTAAGATAAGCTTTGTTCAGATCCCTGTAATCCACACAAACTCACACCTTCCCTCCTGGTTTAGGTACGGGGACTATGTTGGATAGCCACTCAGGGTATGTTGACACCATGATGATGCCGGCTTGGAATTGTTTCACAATTTCTTCTTTAACTTTTAAACTCCACTCAGGTTTTAATCGCCTAAGTTTCTGTTTGATTGGCTTGAATCCCTCTTTGATAGGAAGGCAATGAATGACGATGTCAGTGGACAAACTGACCATGTCTTCATGAGACCATGCAAACACATCCTGGAATTGGGTCAAATGCAAGGAGTGTTGCTCCAATTGCCAAGGGTCATGTCCTTGGGGACAGCTGTAATGAAGAGGCTATTATCATCCTCCTTCTGTTCAATGATGAACATGATGTTTGGACAATCATCATCTGGGATGTCTCTATTCATACCCTCTATATGAATCAGGATGCGCATACTAGACAAATGTCTCTCTATCTCTTGTTTTCGCCTTTGATTCCTTTCTTCCACCTCTGGGTCTAGAATCAGAACTTCTTTTCCTTTAATCGGTATCGGTTTAGGAAATAGCTTGGCTACCACAGGGGCAAGGACCTTTAATAAAGGCCGTACATGATTATCACCTGTAGGTTTAGGCAGATGTCTTGAAGATGAAGGAACCTATTTATGCTTGTGAGGGTATCTGTGACTGGACTCAAAGGAATAGCCTAATCCGGATTCCCCTGTCTAGCTGGGAACTTGAATTGGGCATTTGATTCCCTGATTATCCTTTCCTAACCCTTGTCCAGGTTGAAATCCCAAGGATATCATCTCTTGACTTGCCGATATTACCTCGACAGAAACTCTGGGTGTCAAAGGTGGAGTCCCAAGAGGATGTTAGTGAATGTTACTCACCTCAAGGGCTTGTAAGCTGAAAGGCTCAACTTCTGCATTAAAACTGATAAGGGGTATATCACTTTGAACAAGACACTCGGGCTTAGCACTGACAATGACCAGACTACTGTTGATGATATATTTGAGTTGGTGATAAAGAGTGGATGGGACAGCTCCTGCCATATGAATGCACGGTCTTCCCAAAAGTAGGTTGTATCATGTAGTGATCTTAATCACTTGGAAGGATATGTAGAATGTATGTGGACCGATCTCCATGAGCAGTTCAATCTCTCCGACAACATTTCACTGAGATCCATTAAAGGCTTTGATGATTGTATGGCTGCTTCGAATCCTGTTGAGATTGATGTTCATTTTCTCCAATGTGGCATAGGGGCAGATGTTTAGGGATGATCCCTGATAAGTAGGTTTTATACCTACTTATGGAGTACCAATTCATGCGAGCTATGCCCATCTCAAGTACATTTTAGTATGTTTTAGCTGCATTTCATGTTAGTTTGCATTGCATATACTTAAAATTCCTTTTGGTGAAAAAGTGCAGGAAACGGCCTAATTTGGTGGACTTAGAGGACACATGCGAATGGACGCATGAAGCGAGGCACAAGCTGAGGTGGAGTGGCATGAGAATCAAGTGGAGCAGAGACTCAACAGGGATGAACAAAGAAATGAGCGGTGGAGCGAGATCGGTCTGTGACAAAGCCGAGGATTCAAAAGTCTGAGAAGTCGCATGGCGGGACAAGCATGGGAGCGCATGCACCGTCGGCGAGAACCCTTTGGACATCATGACACACTGCAAGGGTTTATTCTCTGGGCGCGATGCTTAATCACTGCTGAGCTGTTTATTTTAATGTTTAATTAAAATGGTTGTAATTGGTTTTTAAAATGATATATCTGACTGGTGTCAGAGGATTAAGGAGAATTATTCAGTTTTTACGTATTTTTAACATCGTAACTAGGGTTTACACTCTGGGAGAGATTCCAACGCAGAAGGAGGCAAAAACTCTACTTTTCTACTTCTTGGGATTTTCTACCAGAGTGGATTATTATTAGTATTTGCTGGATTCATATGAGGATTTGAATAGCGAATTATATTCAACAATTGGATTTGATTGTTTCTACCTTTCATCTTTCAATTATTTGTTTATTAATCATGTTTAGATTTGATCTCATAGTGGCTTTTGGTTCAGTCATGAACTAAACTCCATTATGGGATTCTAACGGAATTTAATATGTAGTTTGATTGCATGCTTGAATGCTTGATTGTTTTACATATAATATGGGATGTCTATCATGATTGTTTTGCATGTATGAATGCTTGATCAACATTCATTTCAGTACTTGTATGGAATTGATAATGAACATGCAAGTATGGATTGTAATCATGATAGTATACATTATATGGAAATTTTTTTATATGGCTTGTGTATTTTCGTGAACCGAGATAGACATATCTTTGTTTCACCGTATGAGTTAGAATAAGGGCTTGAACTTAAATTCAATATAGTTGCAATTTCACATAGACATATAGTAATTTTGGTTATATTGATGATTACATAGAGTCTATCATTTGTGGATGATGTGTAAGTAAGTCATAGTGCATTGAAAAATGGCTATGACTCTTTTAGTGATCTTGGCTACTTTCCTGTCATATGTGAACAAGTCATGCATGATAGTGGTTATTAAATGAAATATTAAATGAAGTTAGGATCCCATTATTTCCAGATTTGATTTATTCCGTCGTTATTATTGTTTTAGTTGTTATTTGTGATTCGAGTAACAAACCAATCTTCGTCATTAGTTTGAGCATATAAATATAGTGATTTAATTAATGCATAGTGATTTAAATTAAACAACTTTCTCTGTGGGATCGATACTTTACTTTCTCTTTATTGCTTGTTGACACATGTATGCTTGCATGGGTTAGAGCTCTTTTGTTAGAACTAAAAAAGAGGCAACAAGTTTTTGGCGCAGTTGTCGGGGACATGCGTTTAATTTATTATTATTATCATTAGTTTTAAGATATATTGTATGACTAAGATAATTCTAGTCTTATCTCATTTCAGTTTTTATTTTTTGGTTTAGGAATTTGGATAAATTTTTCTACGCACGCGGTCATCCAACCCCGACTTAACACCTGTTCAGGACAATATAAATGGGAGAGGTTAGAAAGCGAGTGTTCGTAGAAATGTACAAGTACAGTTAGAAAGTACAACAGCTAATATGGCAGCCGAGACACAAGGAGAAGAGCAAAGAGAGGAGCATAGGGCTCTGAAGGAATATTCCATGCCCAATATTAATGGACTCTAGTCTAGCATCGTCAGACTAGCGATAGCAGCCAATACATTCGAGATAAAAATGGGCACTATTCGGATAATACGAATTGATGCAGATTTGGGGGTGCTACAGACGATCCGAATGAACACCTGTTGAGTTTCATTGAAATCTGTGATACATTCAGATACAACGGTGTGACGGAGGATGCTATTAGACTTAGGCTATTCCAATTCTCATTGAGAGATAAAGCAAGAAGTTGGCTTCATTATTTTCCAGCAGGATCTATAACTACATGGGAGGACTTAGCGAATAAATTCTTAGCTAAGTTCTTCCCAATGACTAAGACTGCAAAGATGAGGACATCTATCTCTTAGTTTGAGCAACAGTAGGGTGAATCTTTATATGAGGCATGGGATAGATATAAAGAGATGCTGAGGAAGTGTCCACATCACGGTATGCCAGATTGGATGGTGATCAACATGTTTTACAATGGATTGGGATGGCAGTCGAGACCAATTGTAGATGCAGCTGCATGAGGGGCATTATGGGCAAAAAGCTATGAGGAAGCCTATAACCTTATCGAGACAATGGCATCGAATGATTTTCAGAATCCTACATCTCGGATGCCACAGCCCAAGGTCGCAGGTGTGTTGGAGGTGGATGCTATCACGCAGTTGTCAGCACAGATGGCAGCCATGGCAAAGAAAATAGACGCATTAGCAGAAGGTAAAACAAAGATGGTTGCATTTGTATATAAGATTTGTGCGGGGTCACACTCGACAGATCAATGTGCTATCAGCTTAGAGTCGGTGCAGTATGTGAACAACTATAGAAAAGACCAAGGTCAGTTTCAGAACACTTACCACCCCAACAACCGAAATCATCCAAACTTTAGTTGGTAAAATAACCAAGGGAATCAGCAGAATCAGTTTCAATCAAATAATCAATTTCAGACACAACCAGCGCAACCACAGTTTAATCCTAGACCACCTTTTCCGCCGGGACTTTATTAACAACAACAACATCATACTCCAGCTGCACCTCAGCAAGAAAAGAAATCAAAAATGGAGGAGATGATGATGAAATACATGGCAAATACAAAGGTTATGATCAAAAGCCAAGCAGTGGCTATTAAGAATCTGGAAACTCAAATGGAGCAGATGGCGAACATGCTTACTAACAGGCCCTAGGGTTCATTGCCAAGTAATACAGAAACAAATCCAAGAAGAAAAGGGAAACAACAGTGTCAAGAAATCACTTTAAGATCTGGGAAGAATATTGCAGACACTGCAAGTCACGCGCCCGCACATGTTTTACAAGAGGAGGCCACGCAGCCGCGCGAGGCAGAGTAGTCAGTTGATACGGAAGAAAATTTGGAAAAGTCTGAGGTTCAGCAGGAAGAGAAAGATAAAGCAGGTTCAGAGGAGAAGCGTAATAGTTCAATACCACCAATTCACTCTCAAGTTCCATATCCTCAAAGATTAAGTAAGCGAAGGGAAGATAAGCAATTCAGCAAGTTTCTGGAGATATTCAAAAAGCTGCAAATTAATATACCTTTCACTGAGGCATTGGAACAAATGCCAAGTTATGCAAAGTTTATGAAGGGTATACTATCAAGGAAAAGGAGATTAGACGGATTTGAGACAGTAGCCTTGACAGAAGAATGCAGTGCAGTGCTTCAGCAGAAGTTACCTCCGAAGTTGGAGGATCCAGGTAGTTTCACAATCCCGTGCACAATCGGGAAGATGAATTTTGAAAACTGTTTGTGTGATCTTGGGGAAAGTATCAATCTGATGCCCTTGTCATTGTTCAACAAATTGGGATTACAGGAGCCAAGGCCAACAAACATTTCTTTGCAGCTCGCTGACAGATCCATCACGTATCCACGGGGAATTATTGAAGATGTATTAGTGGATGTAGACAGATTTATCTTTCTGACTGACTTCATCATTTTGGATTACGAGGAAGATAAAAAGATACCAATCATACTGGGAAGACCATTCTTAGCCACATGAAAGACTTTGATAGATGTGCAGAAGGGGGAACTCACTATGCGTGTTCATGATCAAGAGGTCACCTTTAATGTCTTCAAGGCTATGAAGTTTCCAGCAGATGAAGAGGAATGTTTCCTGGTTGATTTGGTGGATCGGGTCGTAAATGATGAAGTACAGAGTCTAGTGGATGATGAACCGTTGAGGAGTGTAATTGCTAAAAATTCAGATTTGGAGGACGAGGATTTGACGAACTTGTGCAATATCTGGATGCCACTCCACAAGTCAAAAAATTCAGAACACCTATTGAGCCATTGACAAAAGCTGGAGAATCCTCAATAAAATTAAAGCCATCTCTTGAGACACCTCCAGAACTTGAATTAAAACCACTTCCAGAACATCTCAGGTACGGATTTTTAAATAAAGATTCAAAGCTACCCGTGATTATTTCTTCTGCATTAACATCTTTTCAGGAAGAAAAACTGCTACGAATGCTTCAAGAGTTCAAATCAGCTATTGGCTGGACCATAGCAGATATCAAAGGGATCAGCCCTTCATTTTGCATGCATAAAATCCTGATGGAAGATGAAAGTAAGTCGTCGATTGAGCAACAAAGGAGACTTAATCCGATAATGAAAGAAGTGGTTAAGAAAGAGGTATTAAAATTGCTGGATGCGGGCATAATCTATCTGATCTCAGACAGCTCATGGGTGAGCCCAGTGCAGTGTGTATCAAAAAAGGGTGGTATGACCGTAGTGACCAATGAGAATAATGTGTTGATTCCAACACGAACAGTGACAGGGTGGAGAGTATGTATGGACTACCGCAAGCTCAACAAAGCTACAAGGAAAGATCATTTTCCACTCCCAGTCATTGATCAGATGTTGGACAGATTAGCAGGTAATGAGTACTATTTCCTACTGGACGGATATTCGGGTTATAATCAAATAATGATAGCTCCAGAAGACCAGGAAAAGACAATTTTCACATGTCCTTACGGCACATTCGCCTTCAGAAGGACGTCTTTTGGGTTGTGCAATGCTTCAGCTACTTTTCAGAGATGCATGATGGCTATATTTTCAGATATGGTGGAGCAGAATGTGGAAGTATTTATGGATGACTTCTCAGTCTTTGGAGACTCGTTTCATATATGCCTTAAAAATTTGGTGATGGTTTTGAAGCGGTGTGTTGAAACAAATCTAGTACTGAACTGGGAAAAATGCCATTTTATGGTACAAGAAGGAATCATACTGGGACACAAATTATCGAAGAAGGGACTCGAGGTAGATAGGGCAAAGCTGGAAACTATAGAGAAATTGCCACCACCTACTTCGGTAAAAGGTGTTCGGAGCTTTCTGGGACATGTAGGTTTCTACCGCAGATTCATCAAAGATTTCTCCAAGATAACTAAACCACTAGTCAGTTTATTGGAGAAGGATGTACATTTTAACTTTGATGAGGCTTGTGTGTCGGCATTTGAGCACCTAAAAGGGAATTTAACATCAGCACCAATTATTACTGCACCAGATTGGGATTTGCCATTTGAGCTGATGTGTGATGCCAGTGATTACGCCGTAGGCGCTGCTTTGGGGAAGATCAAAAAAGAAGATGTTTCATGTTATATATTATGCCAGTAAGACTCTTATAGATGCATAGTTGAACTACACCACCACAGAGAAAGAGTTATTGGAAGTGGTGTACGCCTTTGATAAATTTTGAGCATATTTGATCGGCACAAAGGTGATTGTGTATACGGATCATGGCGCAATTCGACATTTAGTGGGGAAGAAGGATGCAAAGCCTCGGTTGATCAGATGGATTTTATTACTACGGGAATTTGATTTGGAAATCAAGGACAGGAAGGGTACTGAAAACCAAGTGGCGGACCACTTATCTCGACTTGAGAATTCGAAAAGGGAAGCAGATGACAAGGTTTTAATCAATGAATCCTTTCCAGATGAGCAATTGTTTGTGGTGAAAGGGGAAGTGCCATGGTTTGCATACTATGCAAACTATTTGGTGAGTAAGATGTTACCTTCTGATTTGGTGGGTTATCAAAAGAAGAAATTTCTGCATGATGTCAAATGGTATATATGGGATGAGCCTTATTTGTTTAAACAGTGTTATGATCAAGTGATAAGAAGGTGTATTCTGTATAGCGAGACCGAGGGAATTCTGTAGGATTATCACTCTACTGTGTATGGAGGTCACCATGGTGGTGAAAGAACAACGGCTAGAATACTACAAGCAGGATTCTATTGGCCGACAATTTTCAAGGATGCATACAGTTTTGTCTAGCGATGTGATAGATGTCAGCGAGTGGGGAACATCTCTAAAAGGAATGAAATCCCATTGAATACAATCCTAGAAGTAGAAATTTTTGATGTATGGGGAATTGATTTCTTGGTGCCTTTCGTTTCTTCCTGCGGAAATCTTTACATCCTGTTCGCTGTAGATTATGTCTCGAAATGGGTAGAAGTGGCAGCTTTTCCGACAAATGATGCCAAGGTCATCCTCAGATTTTTACACAGAAGTATCTTCACGAGGTTTGGGTCATCAGTGACGAAGGTAGTCACTTTTGCAACAGGCAGTTTATAGTTTTTTTGGCTAAATATGGGGTGAACCATCGCATTGCTACATCATATCACCCACAAACGACTGGCCAAACTGAAGTGTCAAATTGAGAAGTTAAGAGAATCCTGGAGAAAGTTGTGAATCCCACAAGGAAGGACTGGTCATTGAAGTTGGATGATGCAGTATGAGCTTATAGGACGACATATAAGACGCCGTTGGGTATGTCACCTTTTCAGCTCGTATATGGAAAAGCCTGCCACCTTCCTATGGAGCTAGAGCATAAAGCATATTGAGAAATTCGAAAGCTAAATTTTGATTTGAAAGTTGTCGGGGAGAGACGCCTACACCAACTCAATGAGTTGGATGAATTCAGATTACAGGCATATGAGAATTTGAAGCTGTATAAGGAGTAAGTGAAGAAATGGCATGACCGAAAAATCATTGAGAGAGCATTTGAACCAGGACAAAGGGTTTTGCTTTATAACTCAAGACATAAACTTTTTCCCGGGATGCTGAAATCGAGGTGGTCAGGACCATTTATAGTGAAAACTGTTTTTTCGCATGGTGCAATTGAAATATTCGATACATTGCCAGACAAGTCTTTTAAGATGAACGGACAGCGCTTGAAGCATTACTTTGGTGGTGAGGTAGACAAACATAAAGTCGCCTCAATTCTTTCTTTGACATAAGCATCAGAGACAGTCAAGCTAATTGACTATAACTTAGCGCTTGATGGGAGACAACCCATTATCTCTATCTCTATTTTTTTTTATTTAGTAGTGAATTTAGCTAGTTCATCTTTATTTCATTCGTAATAGAGGGTTATGTGAGCATAAGTGAGTGTGTAATAGAGTCTGCATGGGACATTGTTTTAGTATTGTATAGAATCTACTAGTTCAGTTATGCTTATTCTAGAATTCACACATTGATACGGGAAAATGGTGTGCTGCAGGCATCTTCAAGTGAAATCTCACTGTGTAATCAGTTTGGGAGTAAACTCAGTAGTGGAGGAAGCAGGGGCGCGCGGCCGCGCAATGATTACACACCAAGACCACGTGCCCGCGCGCCACACATCTCATACCAGGAATGCCACTCGCGCCCCCACGCCTGAAAACCATTGCAAGGACGCGCGGCCGTGCGCGATAGCAGACGTGGAAATATTTTTAAAAGTATAAAATCTGAGTCGTGGTCTAATTGGGTCTCTCAGCTGATATAATAGAAGCGTATTCTTTTGTTCTCCCATATTCATAAGACTCATTAACTCTCATAAAAGTTCATACCCACAAATCTCCTTCCTAGCATAAATCTAGGGTTCTGTTTGGGTTGTGTAGCAGTAAGTTTGGGGGTACGCCCATCAACAATTCCTCTGCATTCTCTCTATCATCCGCACATGGGTCCAAAAAGAGCACGCTCAATCTCCATCTCTTCTTCATCGGCATCTTCCTCCAATAACCAAGAAGGGGATGTCATGGACGAGAGGAAATTTATCAGTTTTGAGGCCTAGGAAGACTATTATCGGAGTGTGGCCAAATCTTTTGTGAAGGAACGGGGACTTCTACCTGAGAAGCAGGATGGCCAACTCTGGTATATGATAAAAAAAAAAAGAGGATGGGTTGGTTTGACTGCATCTCCTATGCCTATCCCCATTGGGATTGTTCAAAAATTTTATGTGAATGCTAAGGAGATGATCTGACGGGGAATAACTTTGGTTCGAGAAGAAGGTGTGGATTTTCGACCTCCGGTGATCGTAGGCGCTTTTTTACATACATGACGCACCACCCACCGGGTCTGCCAATTGGATAGACGGTGCACATTTAGAAATGGATCTAGCAGTCGTGATTGATGAATTGTGTATTCCGGGCACCAAATGGAAGTATAAGGCAGGGACAACTGAGCCAAAATCTTTTCCATCGTCCGCCTTGAATCGATATGCCCAAGCATGGAACCTGTTTATCTGTGCCAAGCTAGTCCCGTCAGCTCACCACAATGCAATAACCACTGAGCGTGCTATTATTTTGTGGGGCATCATCAAAGGCAAGTACATTGATGTAGGCCATTTAATTCATCAAAACATGCTGCGTTATATGCGAGGGAGCAAAATTGGGACTATTTCGCATGCATCTGTGGTAGCCATGCTCTGTACCCAACAAGGAGTCCCATGGAATAATGACCAGTTACAGCACCCAAGCCACGCCATCACCCATGCTACTATTGCCAAGTTCAAGGATTGGACGGGTGGTGTACCACACCCACGCGGACTAGGATTCATCATTCAGCCCACTTTTCCAGAGCCGTCAAAGCAGCCCCCTCAAACAGATGAGGAAGGTCCATCCACACATGCACATGCCACCAAAGGTTGGAGCGAAAAGTCGATGCCAAGTACGATAATTTGGGCACATTTGCGACAGGACTCACAAGGGCCTTGGCCAAAGCTTTTTCACAGCAAGGAACAACGCTAGAGTGGCCTCAATTCGGAATAGCAGTGCCATATCCACCACCAGATTCACCACCCGAGGAGGGTGGTACCACCGATCATTAGGGGAGTTTTTCATTACCCTTTACCTTCATTCAATGGGGCATTGAATATTATAAGTTTGGGGGTATTGGGGAGTAGTGTAGTGCATGTAGTTTTGCATGATTAGTTTAATTCTTTACTTTTTGCATGTTTAGTTTAAATTTTTAATTTTTGTAGTTTTCGAATGTTTAGTTTAAATTTCTGCATCATTTAGTTATTTTTTCATATATAATTGCACGTTCATGTTTTGTGCATATCTCACAGTTCTTGCCGTATAAAAATTTTTGTCTAGCCGATGATGATAGTGAAGTTTTAAACGATTTTTGAGTATATTTGATAATATGAGCTGAGATATAATGTTTTACACAATGCAATTAATAATGCTGTTTAAATGCTTTCGTTGCACGAATGTGTTCACAATCACTTGTAGGTATAAGAAGTATGTGTTGCATTGCTCGATAGAAAAATGTAGTTTTAAAAAGGGAAATATGTGAAAAGTGAGTTTAGACTGTATAAAACATTGATTTTTAAACTTTGGGAAAACATGGGTATGTTATGTATAAAAAAAAAGAAAAAGAAAAATAGCAATAACGTGGCTAGTCTTATTTCGGGGCCCTAGCTACTTGAGTAAGTACGCCCGAGAGGATTGTCTGTACAGCTAGCGCCCTAAGGTCTTTCATGGTCTGGGAGTCGTTGGTTGAAAGCTCGTTAAGGGGTAGCAGTGTTGCCTAATGGAAAGGAGTCATGTGAAAAAAAAAAGAAAAAAAAAAGAGTAATAAACACCGCGGGAAAGTGCGAAAATCGCCCTCGTGAGTAAAAATAAAGCAGATAAGCCCATTGTTGAACCTTAGTTTGTTTTAATATGTTGAAAAAATCTTTGTTGTATATGTATACATGAATCTTGATTTAAACTATAATTTTCTGTTTTGAGCAATATAGCATAAGTATTATTTTCTTAAATCAAGTTTTGGTGAATATAACACACACACAGGGCATATTTATAGCATTTTAAGAATTATCTGAGTGTATGACATTATACCTACAGTTTGGCTTGAATCTGTATTCTTGAATCTTGAAAATTTCGCTGAGGCATTTTGGACTGAATTTCTATGATAGTTGGGACGTATGAGATTAGTTGCATCATAATTTAGTTGCATAGTAATATAGCTTCATTTTCATTGTTCATTAGTATGCATTGCTTGAGGGCAAGCAACAGTTCAAGTTTGGGGGTATTTGATAAGTGGGTTTTATACCTACTTATGGAGTACCAATTCATGCAAGCTATACCCATCTCAAGTACATTTTAGTATGTTTTAGCTGCATTTCATGTTAGTTTTCATTGCATATACTTAAAACTCCTTTTGGTGAAAAAGTGCAGGAAACAACCTAATTTGGTGGACTTATAGGGAACATGCGAATGGACGCATGAAGCGAGGCACAAGCTGAGGCGGCGTGGCATGAGAATCAAGTGGAGCAGAGACTCAGGCGGGATGAACAAAGAAATGAGCAGCAGGAGCAGATGAGGCTGTGAAGAGAGCTGAGATTCAAAGTGAGGAAGCCGCGCGGTTGCTTGTGGCAGACAAGCATTGGAACGCTCGCCCGCACTTGAACCCGGCTAGACATCATGACATCTTGAAAGTCCAGCATACCCTGTGAGGATTACATCGGGTGGTGGCCTTGTCACGCGATGCTTAATCACTGTTAAGCTGTTTATTTTAATGTTTAATTAAAATGGTTATAATTGGTTTTTAAAATGATATATCTGACTGGTGTTAGAGGATTAAGGATAATTATTCAGTTTTTACGTATTTTTAACATCGTAACTAGGGTTACTCTCTAGAAGAGATTCCAACGTAGAAGGAGGCAAAAACTCTACTTTTTTACTTCTTTTTGGGATTTTCTACCAGAGTGGATTATTATTAGTATTTGCTGGATTCATATGAGGATTTGAATAGTGAATTATATTCAATAATTGGGTTTGATTGTTTGTACCTTTCATCTTTCAATTGTTTGTTTATTAATCATGTTTAGATTTGATCCCATAGTGGCTTTTGGTTCAGTCATGAACTAAACTCCATTATGGGATTCTAACAGATTTTATTATGTAGTCTGATTGCATGCTTGAATGCTGGATTGTTTTACATATCATATGGGATGTCTGTCATGATTGTTTTGCATATATGAATGCTTGATCACCATTCGTTTCAGTACTTGTATGGAATTGACAATGAACATGCAAGTATGGATTGTAATCATGATAGTATACGTATATGGGGCTGTTTTATATGGCTTGTGTATTTCGTGAACCAGATAGACATATACTATTTCACCGTATGAGTTAGAATGGGCTAACTCCTCACAGCTGTTAATTTTGGAGTTATCCAATCTGGTGCACCATGTTCTGGCTTCTCTAATCAGACTTTTCTGAAATAGATGCCTTCTGAGATTTTCATTCTCGGCATAAGATCCGAGCTCTCTAATGAACACCTTTAAATGGGTATAAGGATCTCCCAATCCATCATATTTCTCAATATCAGGAGTCTTGAATTTTTCCGAATAATGAACCCTTTGGAAGATACAAAGGTCTGAATATGAAACACTCTCATGTGTTCCAATCCTTTTAATGGACCGAATGGTCTCTTCTATTTATAAAACCTTCTTCCTAATATCCACGGTGTCCTGATCTTTTTTAAGATGGGTGCTTTCAGGGGTTTTTGTTGGTCTTATCAGACTGAGACACAAGTGCTGGAACTTCTTTGTCCGGTCCCTGGGTTCCTCCACGTGTAGAGGATTCTATGTGGATGGGTATTTTTGAACCCTGAGTTGACTTGTGAAATTCTTTGAGCAGAATAACCAACTTTGTGATTTGATGTAGCCATGTTTGGCTGTAGGCTTAGTGCCTTTTTAGACTTTGAACGGGTAACGGGACCAATTGCTTCTCTATAAAAAGACTTATATAGTTTAGTCTTAGGGAAACATGGTAATGTTACATGCTATGTGATGTGTCTATTTTTAGGAGAATTATCTTGTAAACAGATGTCAGTTATTTTAATGACAAGTTTTGATATGAAAAGGAATGCATGCTCATAATCCTTTATATTTTCCATTACATTGAGATTGACATTGAAATGAAATTACGAGTAATTAAAATGGGAAGGTATTAAGAGACTTAGCTCTGCATTTGGTTTATCAGAGATTGACCTATCTTAGGCTACTCTCGCGATTTTTTGGCACGAAGGTCCCAGATCATCGCAATTTACTCGACGAGAAGTTATTTCGGTCTTTCAACTGGTGCGAATCTGGGTGGTGCCTATCCTGAGCCTCGTGAAATTAGTCTCCTGACGAGTCCAGTAATCAAAAACTGATAGGATAGCCTCCTGATGGAGGGAACACACAACACATATTCACATACATCGTATCTCACCGTATGGAAATGATGACATGTACGAAGCACTAATATCATAGGCAGATATGGTGAGAAGCACTAAAGCATTAGTATACATTCATTCAAATGTAAATGCAACATCCACACATAAGTAAAAGTTTTGAAAAGTTTTGAAAATCGACTTAAGCCATCTTACTAGATTCCCCAGCAGAGTCGCCACCTATCGACGTCGGGATTTTTATTTGTCCCTCTCTATTCTTGTCTTTTGGTGTTCTCATGTTAGGTCAGATTTGTTTGAAAAAACAAGTTTGAAAAGGTCCGACATGTATATGTCGACGATTTGACTGTAAGAGTCGCCAGTTGGTATTTTTAAATGGTTGCACCAACTCAAGCGAGAAAAGGTTTGCACATAGACCTAGTGATGTGACATTGTATAACTGGCCTGCAAAACCAAAATTGTTAGGGTTCGGGGGCTTGATTATGTGGAGGGAAGGTGTTAGGCACCCCCCCCCCCCCAAATCCATGATAACACGGTTATCGCCAGTTTTCAAGTTAAACTTTTATCTGAATGTGTGTGTGTAGGTCTATGTGCAGTTTTCTGGAACTAGTGATATGCCTCATTTGCACCTATATACAAAGGGTTTGACTTTTATATATAAAAGTTCAATTTTAACGAGAAATGGCAGTGATGTTTTATAAAACATGTTTTTTCAAACCTTTATGCTCAATAGTAATTGAGGCCTTTAATACTTCCATTTTATTAGTGTTCGGCTTGATTGCTTTTTTTTTGAGATGTAAAACATCTTCGAGAAAATAAGATACATAGCAGTGCCGAACTCCTTAAGGGCATGAGAGCCATCTAAGGAAATTCAGACACCGTGAATAATTTATAAGGTGGTTGCAGTTGAAAACGTCTATCACGAGAACCGAATATAGATTCAGGAACTGAATTTGTGATCACATGCTTCATAGGCTCACATGACAAAGCATTATGTGCAAAAGCTAAAATAAGAACTAGATTTGAATAAATCTAAACTATTTCAAGCTTCATCAGTTCCAATTTAGTCACCATGAAGCAAGTTAAAGCGAGAAATAGCCAGATTTAGGCAAATCTAACCCGTAGGCTGATAAAGCAGTTATATATATATATAAAAGCGGTAAAAGGTCGTTGTAACGACCCAAAAATTCATACAATTTAATTCTCGACTTCGGTCGTTAACAATACATTCAACCTCTAATTTTACATCATTAAACGATAATACAACCATTGAAATTTGCGGAATCATTAAAAATATTTTCTATTACAAACTATTCTCGTTCCCAAAACTTTCAACATTTACATCTAACTATCTTAGAATCATTTTAATACTACAAGAGTTTACATCGCAAAACGATATTACAATTCAACATTAATACATTATTCGAAACCTTAAACATGGTTCAAATATTAATAATTCAGCCAAAGTATATAAATCTTCAAGTATCACATCTGATTCATATCTTTCAAGTAGCACATAACTTTACCTTAAATCTTTAACCTGCAAAAGTGGTTATTTGCAAGGTTGAGCTCGATAGCCCAGCAAAATCTAACAGTTTTTATGCATTACATAACACATAATAACATGTTCAATATACATCTCATAAATATTGGACTAACATAACATACATGTTGTAATTCATATAACAAGTATAAAGATTGAGTTCCTTACTCAATCAACATTCATTACTCAATTAACGTAGTCATAAATTGACTTTAACATTTCATACTTTCAACATTAATATAACACACCATGCTATTTACAATAAAGATTTCAAACAGTTCATCATCAAATTCACATAGCAAATAGGAACTGAAAGACTTTCCTTAATCGGTGTTTCTGAATAACAGTTTAACAGCTTACAGTTATCAGCACTTCACGTGCCCTACACAAGTATATAATCATACACATCAACTATTAGTCACATAGCAACGCATAGTAGTTATAATATAAACTTTACTCTATATCTCATAAGTCTGATGACATCTAACTTTGGATATGATGTAAACATCATATTAACCTATTTTTAAAAGTTATTGGACACCCATTTCGGATAAAATAGACAGTTCAAAACAGTGTTCAAAAAGGGGCATTCAAAACTATTTTTCATTCTTTCCCAGCTTTACCCTCTCTCACTAAAAAAGTCATAACTTTTTCGTTTCAAAACATTTTTGAGCGATTCTTGAGCCCACGCGAAGCTAACTTCCAGGACTACAACTTTTATTCTCCCACCGTTTCTAAATTCTAAACACATAATTCCAGAAAATTAGTTCAAGGTGACTGCCCCGAGTTTGTTAGATAGTTTTGACGCGACTACGTTACATGGTCATAACTCTTTGCTCCAAAGTCAGAATTAGTCCGTTCTGGAGTCTATGGAAAGCTTATTTAGTGTACTATAACATACCAAAAGCCCAAAATTTTCTAAACAATATAGCTAACCCTGAATTTTCGTTTTTGGATCAGCAGCCCAGTTGTTTTTCGTACTTCTCGTTTTGACATCCAAAACTCGCCTCGACTCGTTCCAACCCAACTTTCTTTACAAATAAGTCTTATTTAACCTAATCAGACTCGTCTAAGGTCTTGACTCCATATCTCTAATTACAATAATTAGAACTCATTTACATAATTAATTCAAAGCCAAAATAAACATAGTAAACTAACTAGTTTACTAACAAAACTAACTAAACTTCCAAAAATTAAACTTTAACTAACAAACTAAATACAATATTTAAAATAATAACATAACCAAAAATTAAATAAGAAACATACCCGAATTTAAGAGTTCCACAAACTGAATACGTACTCGACCAAGATTTAACTAAGGAGATATTTATAAAAAGTCATCCCACAACAAAGCCTTTCTCAAAATTGTAGGCCTTATTGTTGGTGAATGAAATAAAAGGCCAAGCCCTTCTATTTATAGGTTTTAGAAAAAAAAGTAGAGTTCTCAATTTAGTCGATGTGGGACTTGGTTTATACTAATTCTAATTGGTTTATACTATTTTTTTATATTTTTAACATGCTAAGTGTATTCATTCATCACTGATTCATTTCTTAACCAATTCGATCAGTTCAAGTTGCGTTGTTTTCGTTTTATAGAGGAGAACAACAATCATTCATCAATTTAAAGTTCAATCACGAATTCATCATCAATTTTAGTCTCAAAGTACACCAAAACACACATTACCATCAAAACCCAAATTCCTCTTCTTTAGCATAAATACATGAAATTGATATCTGAAAAATCGTTTTTAGATAACCATTATGAAATTATAAAATCTAATAACATATATAACATCATAACCCACAAATTCATTAACCAAACCCCCAATTTTAAAAGAAACTCAAGAACACATAAATTAGAAATATAAACTAGATTATGTACCTTTAATTCCTTAAGAAATAAAATTAACCTTATTAGTAAAATTATAATTTCTATTCAACCATTATAATCATAACAATATTTAACAAATTCTCACTCTTCTAATTTAATTATTTAATTAAATTTGAATATCACTATTAAACTAGCGTAATAAAATACATATAAATCTCATCTATTTTATCACACTTAAATAAACTATCCCATAACAATTTTCATCAAATATTTATTTAATACCATAAATATTCATTTTATTCCATAAAGTTTCCAACTAAAATATTTTATGTACTTAATAAATATTTTACTCGCATTATACTAACATTTACATTTTCATGCAATATATTATCTTATCACTTTATTAAATCAATTATACTTGTATTTATTAATTATTTGAATTAAGTGAATTATTCACACTATTTATGAAACGTAACTCATAATAATTTCCATTGCCCATAAGGCATAATAATTAAAATTATATTATCTCATAATATAATTTCAACTTAATTAAATTAACTAATATTACTTAATTTCTTTAATAGTTTAATTAACTATTAAATCTCACATTCTCCAACATATGAATATATAATTATCTTCACACCAAATCACATAATTCAAAATATATACACCTCATAATAAGAATTTTAATTATTAAATTCTTATTTAATAACTTATAAAAATTTGGGTTGTCACAGCCGTGAAGTGATCTCCAGGCATGACTGAAATGTATATATATACATAGAAATGAGTAGATATGTATGTACCCACGCGACACGACTCTCAACTTGAGTAGATATGTATATATAGAAAGGACAAAAAGCTTAAAATTCTGAAATATCTTATAGTGGGCTGTCAAGAAGACTTCAATAGCTTTTCAGTATGTTGTAAAACACGAGCTCACAAGTGATTAGAAAAAAGAAGCACTCAATTTGGAGCAATATAAAAGTGTGTACACAGTGAAATGGGCAGGGCTTCCTCGCTCTTTCTCTTCTTAAAATGGTCACCCAGGCTCTCTATTTCTAGAGGGGGGGGAGCAGCGGCCTAATCATGGCAGCCATGGGTCCCTCTATGGCTACCCGTGACGCCTGAGTGCTCTCTGGGTCCCGCCGTCTCAAAGAACGTGCACTCATGAAATGTGGTGTCCGCTTGAACCTTCATAACTTTCAATCACGGCATCTGATTGAGGCGTGTTCTACCTTTTCGAAATGCTGTTGTTGAGAGCTACACAATGACATAGGATAAGAGGTTGTACGAAGTCGAGAAGAATGGTCCATGACCAGATCTTCAGGTCTTCAAATTCTATCTATTGTGTTGTCTTGTGTAGTAGTCACTTAAGATTTTGAGCTATGGTTCCTGTGGGACACTTCTGTGTGAAATGTGGGCTAAAATGTTGTTGAGACGGCGTGAATGTAGTATTGAGGTGACAAAATGATGATTTTACCCCTCACCGGGGTTATCTCTGACTTTGGGTAGATGTAGAAGTCGTTGCTTAGGGTTGTCTCTGAGATTGGGCTGCTATGAGTGATGAATGTCCTCAGGGTTATCTCTGAGGTGCCTTGACCTCCGGGGGGTTATCTCGGGGTTGAACCGAGTGCCCGGAAATTTTCTCTCGAGGTGAAATCGACTTCTTGGGGTTATCTCCGGGCTGGGCTGCATCCCTCGGGGTTGTCTCCGAGGCTGAAACTAAATCTCCGGGGGTTGTCTCCGAGACTGCAACTGAGTATCTCAGAGTTGTCTCCGAGATGGAAAACTGAGTATCCCAGGGTTATATCCGGGATTGAGCTGATTTGACTTCCAGGGTTGTCTCTGGAAGACAATTTTACCCTCCTGCGAGGTTAGTAACAGGAATACAAAATTTTGAGTGTCTACAATCAAATGTGATAAATTAACATCTTAAATACTTAATACTTGCCTTGTGGTGACACAACAAACTCATATTAAATATTTAATACTCCATTAATTTTATCATGCTAGAAGGTGACGTTCAATATTCCAAATATCTTTGAATGCTTAGGACTTAATATAATTTCTTTGAGGGGTTTGTTATTAATTGTCTCATCTTGTTTATCGCGCATCACATATATATATAAAATACGCGTCATATTATTAAACATGTAAAACATGTTTGCATAATATATATATATATATAATACTAGCATGAATATATAGAATAATATATTCTACCCGGATTGATTATGGACTTTTATTCTAGTTTGGTTCACTAGAGCCACCAAATGAACCAAAAGGTCAAACCCTAGGGTGAAAGAATTAACATTTAAATATAACTATTATATTTAAACCCAAACTGTGACGCCCCCAAAATTAGGTATACATCACCCATCTTGAGTCGCCAGATACATGGTATAGAATTCAAATACAACTTAAGAATACAACTGTCGTGTACAATACGACAAAACATAAACTGTGAGTTTGAATACAAATATTGTCTACCAGAGATTATACAAACTCAAAAGGAGTCCTCATTACAATTATTATCACACTATTTCACGTAATAGTGAGGACTACTAATGCACCATCTAGGACCATCACTCTATTCCCCGACTAGTCCCAAATTTACGTTTCTCATTTCACGAAGAGAATAAAGTGAAAGAAAGGGTGAGCTCAACTAGCCCAAAGAAGAAATATTATGACTAAGATAATGCGAGAATAATTTATCGTTAGCCTTCAATGATGTTAAACCGATAAAATATAATAACTATCAAGTTTAGCTGCTGATGAACAAGCAATTCATTAAAAGAGTCAAGTAGAGAATGAAATCTACTATCTTTTATGATTTAAAAGGTTTTTCATCACTTTTATCATTTGGGACTCAAATTTTAATAAATAATCCACATCATCGAATCACCCCAAAGACTACTGGCCGAGGATATTCTTTAGTATCACGACCACAATTATCCGTGCACTACTACGCCAAGAATATTTGTGTATTCATTAATGGTCATGATCATTCCAACAACTGTCCATCAATGCACTACGGGCCAATGAGGACTTTTACCACATCACTTATAACATTACGGTAATGATTACAATCGAATAATCCTCGGTCATAATCATACCAAGTCCATCTACATACTACTGAAGCCACGATGACTTTCAACAAAATATAAACATGAGGATGATGACAATGATATAAAAATTCAATAAAACAAGTTCAAGAATTAATTTATCTAGAAACTGATAACGTCCAAATTGTCAACATGATACTGTTTTGTAGAGTAAATTCAAGAATACTCAGAAGAATATTTCCATGAAAAGATAATGGATGAAGCGCAAATATCAAAGATATTCCACTAATTTCATGGGTATAGAAGTCAAAGTTTTAACTAACTGAGTATAATAAAGAATGGAATAACAAAAGAAATCACCATGCATGCGATAGACCGCACAGGCAGGTTATTCCAAGAGAATAATAAAGGATGGAACCGGTCCCATAGTAAAAGCACGCAGACGTGATATTACGGCGGAATAATAAATAATGGAACCGGATCCGGCGTAAATGCACGAAAAAGATATTTCGACTGAATAATAAATAATGGAACCAGTCCGGTAAAGCGCGATAGAGGATATTCGGCGGAATAATAAAGAACGGAATATTAGAAGAATGTCACCATGTATAGGGTAGTTCATGATATCTGAGTTATTCCAAATGAATAATAAATAATGGAATAACAAAAGTTCTCTTCATGAGAACAACAAATAACATCCCTTACCATAAAAGAAACTGAATATAAGAGTAGGGAAGTAGCTGAATACTTTTCTATAGGTTCTCTTGTAATCCTCTCTCTAGAGTTTTAGTGAATTCGTAAGAAATAATGAAGGAATGAGCTTCTATTTATAGGAAAATGGAATGAATAGTAACTAATTCATGAACAGTCCAGATTGATTTACTATTAAACGGACGGTCCATATTGGTTTACTATTAAAACTTACAACAACTGTCCATACTGATTTACTATTAAAACTTTAAACCAGCGATCCTTATTGATTTACTATTATAACTCCACCAGCGGTCCATATTGACTTACTATTATATCTTCAACCAACGGTCTGAAAAATTAGCACATCTCCTCATGAAATAATATTGTACCCAAATACCCGAATGCATAATATTAGAGTGAATAGTAACTGGGTGAATAATAACTTATAAATAGTAACTCGTGAATAGTAACTCATGAATAGTAACTCGTGAATAGTAACTTGTGAATAGTACTCCAACACGAAAAGTGTCCCGAATACCCAATTGAACAATATATCCTCCAGACATCAATTATACTAACACAAATAAGTCCAACACAATGGAACTATAAAATTCATCTTTAATCAACACGAACTTATTCATCATTAATATTATAATTCACAATATTTAACAACCAGGTCGTTCTCAAGAAAGAGGGGCTTTCCGGTAAGAAGATTTCTCCTTATGGCGGCGCAATTAGGTGACCAAACCTCTCCTCGATGAACTTCTAGACATTGTCAATATTGAAAATAATAATATGAATAACTTTGCCGTCTCAATTATTGATTGAATAATATATCATATAATGCAGATGATACTGTAACAATAATTGAATCAATAATATGAGAAATATGATGCAACAATTACTGTAGCAATAATTGAGTATAGTTGAGTGACTTCTCACGTAAGCATCAATAATCAATACCGTGTGCTACTGTGCAACTACGCGTACTACTGTACTTTTACTACAGGATAGTTTAACAGTTTTAACGGTAACACCTCCGCCATTATTTTCATAAAGTATTTTTGTCGTTTTCTCAATCCGACAATAATTTTGTTGTGGGGTCCACCAATGATTGTGCCGTTGTATGAATATTCCCTGTTAAAATGAATATTCCCCGACCAATCGAATATTTTATAACAACTTGCGTACTTTGCAAAATTTATAAATATTACCCACAACTATAACATTATATCAAATCAATACCATAATATTCAAAAATAAAATTTGAGAAAATTATTCTTTATTCATAAAAGTTGGGGTCTTACAACCTCCCCTTTTTATGAAATTTCGTCCTCGAAATTAGGGTACATACCTTGTATGTCGAAGAGATGAGGATACCTTGACTTCATCTCAGATTCTAACTCCCAAGTCATTTCCTCCGCATCGTGGTTTCTCCACAAAACTTTGACTTGAGGTATAAACTTGGAGCGTAGAACATGATCCTTCTTATCCAAGATTTTAACAGGTAACTCTTCATACGTTAAATCTTCCTCTATCTCGTCTAGTTCTAACTCAATAATGTGGTTCGGGTCTTTCACATATTTACGTAACATCGATATATGAAAAATGTTATGAACACGAGACATACTTGGCGATAAGGCGAGTCTATAGGCCACAGTTCCCACTCGCTCAAGAATTAAAAATGGGCCAATGAACCGAGGATTGAGCTTTCCTCTCTTTCCAAATCTTGTAACTCCTTTCCATGGAGCAACACGTAACAACACATGATCTCCAATATCGAATTCTACGTCCTATCGATGAAGATCAGCATAACTCTTTTGTCGATCTTGTGAAGTTTTTATACGTTGTCGGATCGTTTGAATCTTTTCTGTAGTCATACGTACCAACTCCGGTCCCAACAACATTGCTTCACCCACCTCATCCCAGCATATACTGGAGAACGACATTTTCTTCCATACAACGCCTCAAATGGAGCCATGCCAATACTTGCTTGATAACTGTTGTTGTAGGAAAACTCCACCAATGGTAAGAATTTGTCCCAACTTCCCTTGAAGTCAAGGACACAGAGTCTTAATAGATCTTCAAAAGTTTGAATAGTCCTCTCCGACTGTCCGTCCGTCTGAGGATGATATGCCAAGCTAAATCGTAAGTTTGTGCCCATAACTTTTTGCAAACTAACCCAAAATCATGAAGTGAATCTTGGGTCTCAATCAGAAACTATGGATACTGGCATACCATGCAGTGTTACAATCTCATTTATATACATACGAGCAAGACGTTCAAGTGTATAAGTTTCTCGTATTGGTAAGAAATGAGCAAACTTGGTCAATCTATCAACAATGACCCAAATCGCATCTATGCCTTGAGAAACCTGAAAGTAGTATGCACACAAGTCAATCATGTTTGATGATAAGGCATATACTTTGTAACAATCTTATTCATTTATTAATAAAAAGTATTAATTTATTAAAGGCTTTTAATTATCTACATGATGTTGTTTTATAATATGTGATAAACCCATAGTTTTAAGCAATGCTTTTAGAATAATGATGATGATCATTCTAATGAGATCTAAATTCTTAGAAAGCTTAAAACTAAAATAGTTCCCAATCGTTGGATTACTAAATTGGGGATTAGTGAATCCGGATAGATTGGTACATATGTTGCTTGCTCATTGGATGAGGATGATTGATCTCGTGATCATTTGTGTGGAGACACTAAAGCAAATATGTAAATGCTTATTAGAGAATAAGTTCACTGAATGTGGCTCGCAAAGGAATACCTAATGGAGTTTTACTTGCCTGTCAATAGGAATTCCTGTAGTGATAGTAGTACAAGTGATCCTTGGACTTGAGATCATCATAGTATCTTGTGTATGATAAGTTATACTTTGACTTATTCCTTAAGACCCTTAGGGTATATCAAAGGGTATGCTTGGGTATAATAAGTTGTAAATGGAGATAATGTATGATCAATAAAGAATCTACCACTTCTAGTAAAAGAAGAGAAATGTCCTATGTGATTCGATAAATGACAACTCAAGAGTCCTTGGTTAAAGCGAGAATGAAATTAGAAAGGAGTTTCTAATTTGCATTATTTGGAGTTGCAGATTTAAGAGTTGAAATACATATAATTAAATAAAATAAGACTTGACAAAGAATTCCATGTCTTATATTTAATTGGGACATTGTATGGTGGAAGGATTGAATTGTACGCAGTAACTTTTTACTCAAAGGTTCTTTTATGATTAATGTTGAAATCTATATTATCTGGAAAGTCGTTGATCGCTAGGGAGGCTTATCCCTATTGTAGAATAAATATTATTTATTTAAATAAATTATTAGTTTAATTTATTTATTTAAATAAGATTAGAATTGTTCTAATTGATTTATTCACAACTGGTTTAATATGGAGAACCTAAAGGGTCACACCATAAAAGGAAGAATAATTATTTAAGAAGTTAATGGCATAATCGTAATAATAAGTTAAGTATATTTAATTTAATCTATGGTGATAGAATAAATTAAATAGCTTAATATTTATTATTTAATATTTTGGAAATATTAAATATAAATTAATAAGAGGATTCTTATTATTATTATTACTATTATTATTATTTAATTCCTAAAGGAGTTAAAAGTACTCTCAAATATCCTAATAGGATTAGGAGGCAAATTAATTAAAAGAGTTTAATTAATTATCCCTAATAAAATTAGGGAGCTTAATTAATTAAAATAAAACTCAATTTCTTAATTGTTAAGGAGGGTTGCCACATCTATAAATAAGAGGAGTCTTATTATGGGTGAGGAAGTTGTTGACTTTAACAACATAAGCAATTCTAAAAGTTGGAGAGTACGTTCTTTTCTATAGAGATAGAAAACTAGGGTTTTGCCAAATACCCATCTTCTTGAATTCTTCTTCTTCCTTGGTGGATCACCTCTAGAGGCTTGGATGGCTAACGTTGATCAAAGGAAGGAACCAAACCCGGTGGATTCAAGTTGAACGCGAAAAGGATTGGAGGTGAACTTGTACCTGAGGAAGCTCGGATCTTCAAGGGTATGATTCTTGTTTTTTATTTTTCGTTTAATTAATAATTGTGCATAAAGGGTGATCCGGGTATATAGTTTGTAAAATTTTTAAAACTCTGATTTTCCACGTTTCCGCTTATTTTGTGCAATTTGATTGCGCTCATGAATATTACAAACCCAACAGTGGTATTAGAGTCAAACCTTTATGCGAATTATTAATTGTTTTAATTTGATATGTATATTGATATGTGTTTAGAACAATTTAATTGGGCATAATTTTGTTATATAAAATTTAAATAAAAAAAATCGCATAGCCGGTACTGTGATTCGCAAAACTGCACATATTTTTTTTTGAAATTCCGTGAGCCACCATATTCTTGTGAAGGGTTACAGGATTTGGCAGGAGGATGTATGCTTTTTCTTTTTTTAAAGATTCACGTGCTCGAAAATCATGGATTCACGCCACTTTAAGAATTTAAAGTTGACAGGTTATATTTTAGTTATAATATATATATATATATATATATAACGGTTATTATATATTTCTATATATTAACGGTTATATATATATATAATATTCCTAATAATTTTATTATTAAAATAAAAGTTTATTTTAATCTTAAAATAAAAAGTTTATTTTAATATTAAAATATAAAGTTTATTTTAATTTTAAAATTAAATTTCATGCTAACTAATTAGAGTTGGAATTGGATTCCATGATAACTAATTAGAGTTGAAATTGGATTCTATGTTTCCTTAAATAAAGGAGTTTATTTAGATATGAAATAAGATTTCATGTTATTCAAAATAAAAGAGTTTATTTGTGAATAGGAAAAGAATCCATCTTTCCTTAAATAAAGGAGTTTATTTAGATATGAAATAAGATTTCATATTATTCAAAATAAAGGAGTTTATTTGTGAATAGGAAAGAGAATCCGTGTTTCCTTTAATAAAAGAGTTTTTTTTATGGAATTGGATTCCATAATTATTTAAAATAAAGGAGTTTATTTTGATTAAAATAAAATAGTTTATTTTATTCAAAATTGGATAAATTAAAATAAAATAGTTTTATTTTAATTTAAATTTGGATTAAAATAAAAAAGTTTATTTTGATTAAAAATTAGATTTTATACTAATTAAATTTGCCCATTAAATGATATCAATATATATATATATATATATTGAATGTTTATTATTCATGAGATGAATAGTATTTATTGATGCATATGGTGATGTGTATGATAATAAATGTGATTGATTATGGACTATTGACCAATGTGATTGAATTTTATTTTAGTTGGATGCATGAATGTATGGGTTTTATTAAATGGGGTCTACGTACCTCGTCTTCTCTAATTTTTCTTAATGTAAATTCTATCTTCCTCCTATGTACTTCCCCTTGACTGCTGATCAAGGTTTCTATTTATTTTAAATAGTTTTGTAATAGGAATAGTTAGAATTAATTTTGAAGAATCGGAGATCAAGAAGCAAGGAGCGCTTGAAGACCCGTTTGTAATGGAGCCCAAATTTAAATGTAATAGTTATATTTAAATATTAATTCTTGCACCCCTAGGGTTTGACCTTTTGGTTCACTTGGTGGCTCTAGTGAACCAAACTAGAATAAAAGTCCATAATCAATCCAGGTAGAATATAGTATTCTATATGTGCATGCTTATACTATATATATTATATATTATGCAAACATGCTTCGCATGTTCATTAATATGACACGTATTATATATATATATATATATATATATATATATATATATATATATATGTGTGTGTGTGTGTGTGTGTGTGTGTGTGTGTGTGTGTGTGTGTGCCGCTAAACAAGATGAGACATATTAATAACAAATTCATCAAATTTTTATATTAAGTCCTAAGCGTTCAAAGATATTTGGAATATCGAACGTCGCCTTCTAGCATGATAAAATTAATAAAGTATTAAATATTTAATATAAGTTTGTTGTGTCACCACAAGGCAAGTATTAAGTATTTAAGATGTTAATTTATCACATTTGATGCTTATAAAGAAAATTAAACATTATTATTTTGTTGTGTCACCACAAGGAAAATATTTTTCTTTTTTGAATATATGGAGTGCTAGGTTGGACTTAACTTGGATAATTTTGATTCGGATGTGCCACCACTTGATCAAAATAATCTAAGAGGCAAAATACAAAGAGTTGCATAGTTGATGTAATTGACAAGAGTTGTCTACCTATTTTTTATATATAGTTTGTTGTGTCACCACAAGGCTATATACATTTGAAATGAGATCCTTATTCTCACTAGCATATCTTTAATTAGATATTGCTGAACTATATATATTCAGGGTAATATAGTTTGAAGAAAATAGTGGGAGATACCAATTTAAAATAAAATCTAATTTATTTTGGTAATTAATAAAAGAATGTATGGTAAAATGTTGTTAATTACAAAATAATTTACAGAATTTTACAATGTCTTAATTACTATCACTGCGAAACATATTAGATGCTATTTAACCAGACCGAATTTAACGGATTGGTTAAGGGATTGAGAATAGTTCTCATGGCTGAAAAGCTATCTTATGTCCTTAATACGCCTATTCCTGCAATGGTTGCAGACAATGCCTCTGAGGAAGAGATTGTTACTTTTAGAAAGTGGCAAGATGATGCACAGTTGGCTCAATGCATCATTCTCGCATCCATGAGTAACGTGCTTCAGCGTCAGCATGAAACTATGGATACTCATACCATATTCCTGCACATCAAGTAGTTGATGGTGAGGAAAGTAGTACTGATAGATATAAGATATCTAAGGAGCTCTTCCTATCTAGAATGACCGATGACACTACAGTACAGATAAAAATCCTTAACATAATCAATTTGATTGATCAATTAGGACAACAAGTTTTGTCATGGATGGAGATTTGAGCCAAGATTTGATCTTGCACTCACTCCCGGACTCCTCACAATTGTTGTGAATTTTTCATAGGAACAAGCTAGATATCAGCTTCGCTGATTTGCTTAACATGTTAAAAAATGTTGAGAGTCATTTTCCAACCAAGAAAGACCATGTCTTACTGGTAGGGGCCAAAGGATCTTCTGAAAAGAAGAATGATTCTAAGAAGGTAAATAGAAAGGTAAAAACAAAGGATAATAAGAACAAAACTGATACAGATAGCAAAGGAGTTTGTTTTCACTACAATAAGCCAGGACACTGGAATAGAAACTACGAGAAGCATCTTGCAGAGGCTAACCAAAGAAGCTTAGTGAAGTTTCAGTTACAATACAATTTTTGTTCATGATTGAAATAAATTTTCTTTAAGTCAATGTTCTACTTGGGTATTTGATACCAGCTTTGGTTATAATAAATATAGATTTATGAAGGGACCAAGCAGAAGTAGAAAGCTAAACAAAGATAAGCAATCCTATGTGTGGGAAATAAAGCAAAGGTTGCTACATTAGCTATAAAAACTTATAGTTTAGCACAGCCTACGGGAAAGTCTATTAAGTCAATAAGTTGTTATTGTATTCTAGTTCTTGTTGGAAACATTATTTCATTTTATTGTTGGACAATGAAATCTTTGGTATTATATTTAAGAACAATTGTTGTTCTATTTATAATAATAATAATGTTTTGTATAGAACTGGAATATTATTTAATGGATTTTATTTACTTGACTTACGTGAAAATAATTTTGCAAATTGAGTAAACTAGTATAAGAAAAGGAGATGATCATTCAAAGAGTTGAATGTATGTATTTGTTGAAATACAAGTGTGAATTCTTTGAAAGGTTCAAAGAATTCAGAAGTGAAACAAATTGACAAAGTATTAAGATTCTTTGATTAGATCAAGGAATAAATACTTGTGTAATAAGTTTCTAGATCATCTTAAATGATTTTCTCATAATGGACGTCTCCTGATACACAATAATTAATTGATGTATCTGAAAGGAAAAATCATACCTTGTTGGACATGGTACGGTCCATAATGATTTTATCGACATTCCAGTATCCTTCTAGGATCATGTCCTAGAAATGGCTGCATATCTACGGGAAAGGTAACCTCAAAATCCGGCCCCAAGACTTCATAAAAGTTATGGACAGGGAGGATTCCTAATCTTAAGTATGTTAAGATAAGGGGTTGTCCAACTTATGTAAAACGGTTTCAAAGGATAAGCTTGGGACAAGATTTGACATGTACAGATTTGTGGGACATCCTAAAGTAAGTTTAGGGTATATGTTCTATAATCCTACTTAGCAAAAGGTGTTTATTGAGAAACATGTTGCCTTCTAAGATAAAGATGTTTATCATTGAAGGGGCTAGTGGGAGGATAATAGATCTTGAAGAGTTTAAGAACCACAAATCACTATAAGTCAAATAAGAGGAACCTGTAGATAGACCTATTGTACCACAACCAAATCGTAAATCTAGAATAATACCGAAGATACCTAGGAGGTATGGATTCATCATGGATGATGATGATGAGGTACGCATCATAGAAGATGATGATCCAGAGTTACATACGATGAGGTAAGAGTTCTAGTGTGTACAAAAGGGTCAGTGGGAGCGTCGTGAAATTCCTAGTATTATATGTTGATATACTATGGATGAGGAATAACATACCAATGTTATAATCAGTAAGGATAAAGTTGTCTAAACATTCCTCCATGAATGATTTGGGAAGAGTATCTTAATTAGGGATGCAAATCTATATAGATAGATTTAAAAGGATGCTCGACTTAACCCAAGGAACGTATATTCATTTGATGCTAAAGTCATTTAGCATGGAAAACTCCAAGAGATGTCTAATGTTGGTGAGCCCTGGATTGTATCTCTCTTAATAGTCCCCATAAACTCCAAAAGAGAGATCGCATGAGTAACTATCATGTATACAATGAAATGTACGAGACCTGATGTTGATCAGTCATATTCTGGAGAAGTTCACTGTGAGACAGTGAAAAACATCTTAAAGTACTTAACTAAAACTAAGGATGTGATCATGTTCATGGTGGGTCAGAATTAAAACTAGAGGGCTTAACAGACTCAAGTTTTTCAGACAGACCAAGACGACAGAAAATCCACTTAAAGGTAAAGCGTTACCTTGAACGGTGGTGCAGTGAATTGGAAAGGTTCCAAACAACAAAGAGTTGCTGTTTTAGTGATAAAGACAAAGTATATAGCTGTAAATGAAGCTGCAAGTTGATTGTTTGGATGATAAGTTCATTACAGAACTAGGAAAAGTTCCTAAGTCTCATCTTGGATCTAAACATGTGTTGTGGCACTTTCATTTGATTATAAGAATCATTGAAAGATGGGAAACCACTATTTAGATAGTGGACTCTCAAGAACAACATTACATATCCATTAACTAAAGCTTATCCAACAGCAGGATAATCATCACTTAGAGAAGAAGAGTATGAGATACCATGGCGATTGGCTTTAGTGCAAGTGGGAGATTGAAAGTAGTATGCACACAAGTCAATCATGTTTGATGATAAAGCATATACTTTGTAACAATCTTATTCATTTATTAATAAAAAGTATTAATTTATTAAAGGCTTTTAATTATCTACATGATGCTGTTTTATAATATGTGATAAACCCATAGTTTTAAGCAATGCTTTTAGAATAATGATGATCATTCTAATGAGATCTAAATTCTTAGAAAGCTTAAAACTAAAATAGTTCCCAATCGTTGGATTACTAAATTGGGGATTAGTGAATCCGGATAGATTGGTACATACGTTGCTTGCTCATTGGATGAGGATGATTGATCTCATGATCATTTGTGTGGAGACACTAAAGCAAGTATGTAGGTGCTCTGAACGTGGCTGGCTAAGGAATACCTAATGGAGTTTTACTTGTCTGTCAATAGGAATTCCTATAGTGATAGTAGTACAAGTGATCCTTGGACTTGAGATCATCATAGTATCTTGTGTATGATAAGTTATACTTTGACTTATTCCTTAAGGCCCTTAGGGTATATCAAATGGTATGCTTGGGTATAATAAGTTGTACATGGAGATAATGTATGATCAATAAAGAATCTACCACTTCTAGTAAAAGAAGAGAAATGTCCTATGTGATTCGATAAATGTCAACTCAGTAGTCATTGGCCAAGGCATAATGAAATTAGAAAGGAGTTTCTAATTTGCATTATTTGGAGTTGCATATTTAAGAGTTGAAATACATATAATTAAATAAAATAAGACTTGACAGTAATTCCATGTCTTATATTTAATTGGGACATTGTATGGTGGAAGGATTGAATTGTATTAAGAACTATTTACTCAAAGGTTCTTTTATGATTAATGTTGAAATCTATATTATCCGGAAAGTCGTTGATCGCTAGGAGGCTTATCCTATTGTAGAATAAATATTATTTATTTAAATAAATTATTAGTTTAATTTATTTATTTAAATAAGATTAGAATTGTTCTAATTGATTTATTCATACTTAGGTTTAATATGGAGAACCTAAAGGGTCACACCATAAAAAGGAAGAATAATTATTTAAGAAGTTAATGGCATAATCGTAATAATAAGTTAAGTATATTTAATTTAATCTATGGTGATAGAATAAATTAAATAGCTTAATATTTATTATTTAATATTTTGGAAATATTAAATATAAATTAATAAGAGGAGTCTTAGTCTTTTGTCTTTTGTTGAAATCTTAGTCTTTTGTGTAAGATGTGAGATGGTTGAAAACCCCCCAAGCTTTTGAAACATATTAGAGGGGTAGTACGATAGTGTTGTCCCCGTCTTTTGTTATATTAGGGGATATGTGTTATCATTTATAGCAGTATGCTAGAGAGGATCATGTAATTGTTACAATTTGACATGAATATAAATGATCTTATTTCAGAAACATGTTTTAAAATTTTATTTCTTTGAGAAATGTCTAAGTAATATAATTAGATAATAAAATGAAAATTTTATGATGCAGAAACATGCCGCCCAGACGTAGAATAATTGTACCAGAAGAGTCAGTTACTGATGAGAGAGGACCGGTAGACCTGATACAGAGGCCTGTAGATCTGTTAGGGGAAGAAATGAACCAGTACCACCCGTTCCCCAAGCAGTTAAAGTTACGAACTTTAAAGATTTTAGGAGTGTAGGACCTCTGCAATTCGTAGGCAATACCGATCCGATCGTGGCTCAGACGTGGATCAAAGAGATAGAGAAGGCTTTCACCATCGCTCGTGTGGGTGAAAACCATAAGATGGCATTTGCAACCTACATGATGAGAGGCGAAGCGAACTACTGGTGGGAGGTAAATCAGCAGCGAGCGGGAGAAGGGATAGTCACTTCGGAGAGGTTTAAGACTCTGTTCTTTGGGAATTATTTCCCAAAGAGCATAAAGAATAAAATGGAGGTAGAGTTCTTAGAACTTAAGAAAGGAGATATGACGGTGGCGCAATACGCGGCTAAGTTCAACTAGCCCGGTTTGCTAAACACCAGGTGGTAGATGAAGAGAAAAAAGCTAGGCGTTTTGAGCAAGGACAGAAGCATTGGTTGTTTAACAAGGTGTCGGTTCTTCAGACTGACTCTTTTACAATGTTGTTGGAAAAGGCTATTATTTTCGAGGGAGGAAGTGAAGCATTAAGTCTGTATAATAAAGAGAAGAAGGGAAAGAACAACGGAGTAGAAAACCAAGGAGGAAGCAGCAACAGAGGTAGCAATTTAGGAAAGATGAAGTGGGATAATAATAACAACAACAAGAATCTCAACAATCAAGTGGGGAAGTTTCGAGGAGAGTTAAAGAATAAGGGGGAAGGATGCCCCAAGTGTGGGAGGTATCACCAGGGCGAGTGTTGGAATGGCGCAGTGTATGTTACAATTGTGGCCAAGAGGGACATTATGCTCCAAACTGCCCAAAGCTGAAGAAGATCAAAGGATGTTTCACTTGTGGTTCAACGGACCATATGATCAAAGATTGCCCGAAGAAAGGAAGTAGCGGAGGAAGCGGCCAACAAGGAGGGAATATCAAACTGATGATTGGCGGACCGACGCCATCCAACCGTCCAACTGCCAGAATGTTTAATATGGCCGTCCAGGATGCAGTGGCTGTAATAACCCGATATTTTCTATATAAATAAAACAGAAATTTTGCGTATAAATTTTTTATTATTATTTAAGGATGAGGATTTGTACAAGATATGGTGTATATGTATTTATGTGATAAATAAAAATATATTTATTACACAAATATTTACAAGTAATTTTTTTTTAGAATTATTGATTGTTATAAAGTATAATCTTATAATAATAAATTTTACATTAGAAATGTTTTTATTAATTATTTTTCATGAAAATATAGTTATATATTATTGACTAAAAGACAATTTGCACCCCAAATTTTACACCGGTGTTGACTTTTGCACCCCAAACCGAAAAATGTGTCTAAGTACACCCCAAACTTCATTATACGTAACAAAACGCACACTTTCTTCACTTAACCCATTAAAAAATGACAAGTAATAATCAGAATAAAAGTTTGGGGTGCAAATTGTAACTGATTTAAAAAATTTATACTTTTTTTAACAAATTTTTTTTTAAAACAAACTAAAATTTATAACAGTTTAAAAAAAAATTTATAACAATCTAAATTTTTTTTTGTTAAAAACAGTTTAAAAAAATTGCTAAAAGCAAATTAAAAAATCTGCTTTTGTTTTAAAAAAATTTATAATGCTTAAAAAAAAGTTTATAACAGCTTTTAAAAAAAATTGTTAAAAGCAGCTTTATATTTTTTTTATAATTTAAAAAAGTTGTTAAAAGCAGTTTTAATTTTTTTTTTGTTAAAAAGCAGATTAAATTTTTTTGCTAAAAATAGTTAAAAAATTTATTTTGTTTTAAGAAAAAAATTATAACAGATTTAAAAAAAATTATAATGATCTAAAAAAAAATTTGTTAAAAAGCAGTTTAATTTTTTTTGCTAAAAACAGTTAAAACAATTTATTTTGTTTTAAAATTTTTTTTATAACAGTTAAATTTTTTTTTATAACAATTTTAAAAAAATTTATAACATTTTAAATTTTTTTTTGTTAAAAACAGTTTAAAAAAATTTGTTAAAACAGTTTAAAAAGGCAGTTGATCCTCCAACTTTATCTCCATGGTCACACAACCTATCTCATATTCCGCATTGATCCTCTGAAATATGTATTTAACAAATCCATGTTGAATTGCCGACTGTTCAAAAGGCAGTTGATCCTCCAACAATTCGACATCATCTACGTGACTCAAAAGTCCGTCAAAGGTCAAGGAATTGCGGATCAATTGGCCGAAGCACCATCAGGGAATTTTGAACCCTTGGAAACGTATTTCCCCGATGGAGTAATGACAATTCAACAACGCCATCAGGAAAATACAGTTCGATCGTGGAAATTATATTTTGATGGAGCTATAAACATGGAAGGCGCCGGAGCAGGGGCAGTTCAGGTATTTATTTTAGGAGAACAGTATCCCGTGGCTATCAAATTATAGTTTATCAACACCAACAACACAGCTGAGTACGAAGGCTATATTGTAGACACTCAAAATTTTGCATTCCTATTACTAACCATGCAGGAGGGCAGACTCATCTTTCATCTTCTAGAGACAACCGTAGAAGTAAAATCCAGTCCCAACCTTGGAGATAACCCCAACAGATCAAGTTTTAGCCCCAGAGATAACCCTGAGAGATCAAGTTCCATCCCCGAAGATAACCCCTGGAAATCCAGGTTCCAACCCCGGAGATAACCCCGGTAGATTCAGTTTCCAACCCCGGAGATAACCCTAGGATATTCAGTTCCAACCCCGGAAATAACCACGGGAGATTTAATTCCAACCCTAAAGATAACCCTGAGAGATCAGTTCCATCCCAAGAATATAACCCCGGGAGATCAGTTTCAACCACGGAGATAACCCCGGGAGATCAAGTTCCAACCCCAAAGATAACCGCGAGAGATTAAGTTCCAACCCCGGAGATAACCCCGGGAGATTCAGTTCCAACCCCGGAGATAACCCCAGGAGATCCAGTTCCAGTCATGGAGATAACCATGGGAGATCCGGTTCCAACCCCAAAGATAACCCCAGGAGATATAGTTCCATCCCAGGAGATAACCCTAGGAGTTCCAGTTCCAACCCCGGAGATAACCCTGGGAGATCCAATCTAACCCCGGAGATAACCTCGGGGGATCAAGTTCAAAGCCCAGAGTCAACCTCAGGAGGTTAAACCAACCTCAAAGATAACCTTGAGGACTGTCAGAGTCAACAGCAGGCCAATCTCGGAGATATCCCTGAGAAAAGACTGTTATAATTGCATCGAAGCCGGAGAACACCCTGGGAGGGGAAAAATGGTCATTTTTCCAATTCAACTCAAATCAACTCAAAACACTTCAAAAGATGTACCATAAGAACAATAGCTTAAATCTTGAGTAAAACTGCATAAGCCAGCTCAATGGAGAGACTGCGAATACTAGGAGATCTGGTCATGGACCCATCTTCCCGAATTTGGAAAACATCATATCCCATGTCATTGTGTATCTCTCGTCAACGACTTTCCAAAAAGGTGCAACACGCCTCCATCGGATGCCAGGATTGACAGTTATGAAGGTTCGAGCGGACAGCGCGTCGTCCGAGTGCAAGTACTTTGAGACAAAGGGACCCACCGAGCCAAGGGGCAATTAAGCAATCATGAGTTGACCATGCACAAATTTGGTATATAAATAGACCCCCCCTTCCCTATTAGCTCATTTGAAAAAAAAGAGAAAACTATGTCCATTTCAGCCTTTAACATCCTCTAAAATGCTCCAAACTTTATGAATCTTATTTCTAAACACTTGTAAGCTCGTATTCTCTGACATATCAAAATTTAACCTGTGGAAACCAAGTTTTCAAGCTCCAAAAGCCGTCTGAAGTCTTCTTGGTAGCCCACTGTAAGATTTTTCAAAATTTTAAGCTTTCTACTACTTTGATATATATACCTATATATCGAGAATCTCACCGATTATTTACGCCCGGATCGTCGATCCGTGACTTTTTCTTTCTATTATATATATTCTTTTGGTCGGGGAATATTCTTTTTATCGAGGAATATTAGTACGACATTACAATCATTGGTGGACCCCACAGCGGAATTATTGTCGGATTGAGAAAACGACAAAAATACTTTATGAAAATAACGGCGGAAGTTTTACCGTTAACTGTTAAACTACCCGGTAGTAAAAGTACAGTAATACGCGTGGTTGGATAGTAGCACACGATATTTATTATTGATGCTTACGTGAGAAGTCACTCAGTTATACTCAATTATTGTTGCAATAATTGCTGCATCATATCTCTCATATTATTGATTCGATTATTGTCATAGTATCATCTGTATAATATGTTATTTTATTAAATCAATAATTGAGACGACAAAGTTATTCATATTATTAAATTGCAATATTTACAATGTCTAGAAGTTCTGTCAATGAGAGGTTTGGTCACCTAATTGCCCGCCAATAGGGAGAAATCCTTATTGGAAAGCCCCCTCTTTCCTGAGAACGACCTGGTTGATAAATATTGTGAGTTAAAATATTAATGATGAATGTTATTAAAATTGAAGTGTGTTCGGAGTTGAATTTGGAGACGCGGACGTGATATTTGTGTCCGGAACGATGAAATTTGTAAAAATAGTCTATAAACACAAAATTTTCCGGAATTCACTATTTGGTCAAAAAGTTAACAGTTGACTTTTTCGGGAAAAGTCAAACTTTGAAATTTCAAAATTTATATTTTTGATAAAAATGGTTTCATTGTGTTGGAATTATTTGTGTTAGTGAAAATTGACAATTATTTCGATAATAATTGATGTCTAGAGGTTATATTGACCAATCGGGTATTTAAACGAATAAATGAGCAATTGATTGCTATTATTTCACATGATTATAACTATTTGTTCACATATGTATACTATTTTTTAACATTATTGTTACTATTAGGAGAATTGGTTCAAGATTGATAATACTTGCATGACTAAGTTAAAAATGGAGGTATAGATGGAGGTACTATACTGTAATTCGTATTTTCACATGTCTAGAACTATTGATTCACATAATTTACTATTGAATCACATTATTTACTATTAGGGGAGGTGGTGCAAGTTTGATAATACTTTCATGACTAAATTAAAAATAAAGGAAAAGTTGGAGGTATTGTACTATAATTTTTCGAGCCCTAAAACGTGTAATTATCGAAACTATATTTTTCTATAAATAGAAGCTCATTCATCCTTCATTTCTCACCAATTCACAAAAGCTTTAGAGTGATTATTATAGAGAGAAATTATAGAGAGAAAGAAGAAGAGAAGTCTGCTACCTCACTATTCCAGTATCCAGTTTTTCTAAGGTAGGGAGTATTATTTCTTTCTTATCCATGAAGAGAACTTTTGTTATTCCATTCTTTATTATTCTGTTGGAATAACCTGTATATGCGGGCTACCCTATACTTGGTGAAATTCTTCTGTTGTTCCATTCTTTATCATTCTGTTGGAACATCCTGTCTGTGCGTTCTACGCCGGACCTGGTTCCATCTTTATTATTCTGTTGGAATATCCATGCACATGCGTTTCTTACGGTTTGGTTAAAATCTTTATTATTCTCATTGGAATATTATGTCTCAGGCATTTTATGCCTGGGACCGATTCCGTTATTTATTATTCTCATTGGAATAACTCCTTGCAATGCGGATCTATCGATGCTTGGTGATTTCTTTTGTTATTCAATTCTTTATTATACTCAGTTGGTTAAAGTTTTGACTTCTATATTCCATGAAATTAGTGGAATATCCTTGATATTTGCGCTTCATCCAGTATCTTTTCATGTAAATATTCTTTCGAGCATTCTTGAATTTTACTCCACAAAGAAATATCATGTTGACAATTTGGACGTTATTGGTTCCTGGACAAATTAATTTTTAAACTTGTTTTATTGAATTCTTATATCATTGTCATCATCCTCATGTTTATATTTTGTTGATAGTCATCTGTAGCCTGTAGTGCATAGATAGACTTGGTATGATTATGACCAAGGATTATTCGGTGTAATCATGACTGTAATGTTACAAATGATGTGGTAAAAGTCCTCATTGGCCCGTAGTGCATTGATGGACAGTTGTTGGCATGATCATGACCATTATTGAATACATAAATATTCTTGGCCCGTAGTACATGGATAATTGTGGTCATGATACTAAAGAATATCCTTGGCCGTAGTGCAGGGGTGATTCGATGATGTGGATTTTTTTTATTTAGCTGAGTCCCAGCGATAAAAGTGATGAAAAAGCTTCTAAGTCATAAAAGATAGTAGATTTTATTCTCTACTTGACTCTTTTAATGGATTACTTGTTCCGCTGCTGTTAAACTTGATGGTTGTTATATTGTATCAGTTTAACACTGTTGAAGGGTAACGATAATATATTATGCATTATCTTAGTCATAATATTTCCTACTGGGCTAGTTGAGCTTAGCCTTTTACTTTCATTATTCTCTTCAGGAAATGAGAACGTAGCAGGGACTAGTCAGGGAACGGAGTGACGAACCAGATGATAGCATTAGTAGTCCTCACTATTTAGTGAAATAGTGGAAATTAAATGTAATAATATTGAATTTGAGTTTGAATATTGTTTAGACGACAATATTTTTATTAAAACTCACAGTTTATGTTTTGTCGTACTTTACACGACATTTGTATAATTAAGTTGTATTTGAATCCTGTACCATGTATCTGGCGACTCAAGATAGGTGATGTATACCTAATTTTGGGGGTGTCACAGTTGGTATCAAAGCTTAGGGATATGATCCCTGACTAAGATGTTAGACTAGAACTAGGAGGGGAGAGACGTGGAATTGCTTCGCTAGTATGACCTACCTATGTTTATTTGATATTTAATTGGTCGGTCAGAGTATAGGGATAATATGTGATGTTAATTAACCCTTGTTTTGTGGTAGTATTTGAAAATGGCTTTCGAGAATGTTGAGAATAGCAATGGAGCACAGGAGACCGTTGAGTCTCCACAGATGAATAATCAGGACAATGTACAACAGGATGGCGATAATCCTCTTGTAAACACCAACACTAATCAATTGATTTAACGCATTCAGACGTTTAGGAGCTTTTTAGAATTCATGCAACATCGAAGTAATGCCACTCCCTGCTCATAATACAGAGGAAACAATGGTAACCCACGGTTGGTCACTGCTAAGCAATTCAAGGATCTGGGACCACCGGAGTTTTTAGGAAAGCCAGAACCACTTAAGGCAGAGACGTGGTTAAAGCAGATCACCAAGATATTTGATGTCTCGGGATGCTCCGAGGAGCAAAAGGTTCCCTTTCCCACCTTTATGTTGCGTGGAAGAGGCGATCACTAGTGGGAATCAGAAACGACATACGTACCGACGACTCAAGATGTCTTGGGAGAAGTTCCAAGAGCTGTTCAACGACAAGTACTTTCCCGAAAGTATTCATCACATGAAGGAGGTGGAGTTTATCAAGTTGGAACAAAATAATATGACCGTGTCGTAATACGACGCTAAATTTGCGGAGATATCCCGGTTTGCATACCATTTGGTCGATAATGAGGAGCGAATGATGCGAATGTTTTTAAGAGGTTTGAAGCCAGAGATACGCCAATATCTTATTTGTTATAAACTGTGTTTGTATTCAGATGTTGTAAATAGGGCTCAGTCAGTGGAGTGCGATAATGAGTCAACGCAACCAAAAGACAGCAGCCGACAAAATGATAATATCGTTGATAACAGTCATCAAATCGGTGACAATAAGCATGGAGGGAATCAACATGCCAGAAATGGTAACCACTTCGATGGTAATCATGGTCAAAACAATAAGAATGGACATTTCAAGAAGAGGAGATTCAACAATGATGGAAAGACGTCAGCACCAGCACCCGTTGTTAAGGAAGGAGAACGACCACCTATCATATGCTTCAAATGCGGAGGGGAAGGACACATTAGTCCAAACTGCGCGATGCCGTCCAAAACATGTTATAATTGTGGAAGAGAAGGTCACTTAGCCCGATTTGTTCGTTCACCGAAGACAAGTTCATGTAGGATGGAGGCACCAAAGGCCGTCCCAAAAAAGTAAAAGCCGGTAGTTTAAGAGAGAACGTTTATTTTCGTGTCAAGGAGCCTGAATAAAATTATCACAGGTATGTTAGTCATAAACTCTTGTGAAGTCTATACCGTGTTAGATACCGGTTCTACTCACTCTTTTATTTCACCTAGTTGTGTTCAATGTTTGAAGTTAACTCCGGAGAAGTTAGACTTTGATATATCTGTTTAAACTCAGTTGGGAGAAACCTTCGTTACCTCCACTATTTATAAATCTTGTTCAAATCAACACTTTTACGTTACGTGTCGATCTTGTCTCTTTGAAAATACTTGCCTTTGATGCGATTTTAGGAATCGATTGGTTAATTACTCATCATGCTTTTTGTAAGGTTGTTAGCTTTCATATTCCTTACCAACCTGTTATGCGAATTCAAGCAACCAAATCACTAAAGTCAATCATGGTCATATCAAGCCATAAGTAAAGAGCCCCGGTCCTTTCGTTGTTGACTTCCTTGTGTGGAATGCACCAAAGCCAGACTTTTTGTAGGCGACATTGTGAATGACGATTGCAAGTTGATAGGTATCAATGTGACGTGTTACCCAAGTCTTGGATGTGAGTCACAGTTTTGAATGATATTTCTATTGTTAATAAATTTCCTTACATATTCTTAAAGACTTCTTAGCCTACCCCTAGAGCATGAAATCGAATTTTGTATTGACCCCAGTACAAAACCCTTTTCTAAAACCCTCAAATATTTCTTCAACTAAAATGAACGTAACATGCGCCAAAGACGTTGGCTCGAGCTGTTGAAGATTACGATCGTACCATTCAATACCATCGTGGGAAAGCGAACGTGGTAGCTGACGCGTTGAGTAGAAGATCGTATGCGTTTACAAGTGTGAATATACGAACCCCCATGAATATAACGAATATACGAGCAAAATCCACTTTAATCGATAAAGTTAAAGCCGCTCAAGCTACACACCTGGAGCTGATGAATGTGAAGAATTAAAAAGGTTCAAGAGGGTGTTATTGTGATAACCCGGAATTTCGAATAATCAAAATTTTACGAATAATTTTTTTTTATTTAATATTAACTGTTAATATTGTACTATGTATCTGTGATACGAGTCTCGAGAATTAGTCAATTTGTGTATTGACTGAGAAAATAGAGTAGAGTTGTGCTTAACAACTTTAGAAACCCTAACCCTAATTTTCGGATAGGGATTCGGTAGAAAATATAATTAAAATAATTATATTGCTAAGAATGTGTTTGTACTGTATGTTGAAATGTTGATCAATAATTGATCGGATAAGGTTTAATATTATTAAAACCTAATATGGTGTAGAAAACCCTAATGTGTTGTAGAAAACCCTAGCGTACCTTAGAAAACCCTAATTGTACGCTGGGAACCCTAATTATTAAAAACTGAGAATTATAAACCCTAATTAGGCAACCCTAATTTTTATTAGCATGCCTAAAGTATTCATTAAACATAAATATGATTAGAAATCACTAATTATATTTTTGTAATTTAAATTTCTATTTTAGAAACCCTAATTTTATTTTAGAAAATTATTTTTCTAATTAAACCCTAAATTTGAAAATTGTGGGAGCTAGAAATTTTAAAACCTAAAGGGTTCAATTTCTAAACCCTAATCCAAGTTCCAAACCCTAAGGATTTGTATGCAATTCTATGTTTGCCATTAGAATAAATTTGCTAATGTCAAAAATGCCCTTTATGGATATTTTATTAGATTACTTGTATATTTTGCCAAATCATGAGTTGGTGAACAACTTTGTTGACCTTGTGAGCACAAATCATCTCGCCCTCAAATTAAAAATGCCGTACCATACATGTATCTAAGTGATTATATATGGATTCAAGAGAGAGAAAATCACAAAATTTGGTCATTTGTCCAACCTAGCTCTCACCAACTCTTATATCTCTTTCAACCTCCGAAAATTTCTAAGTATTCAGTCCCTAACTCAGCCCCTAGATCAATCATAAACAGATTGGAGAGCCAAGATCAAAAATTATTCAAGAGAAGGTATAATCCTATTTTTATTTTTGATCTTTGTTGCTTGAGAAATTTTTATGTTTATGTGTTTAGATTAATGCTAGAGGATGTTTTATGTTGATCTATGATGATCAAACATATATCCATAGCATCAAAGTTCTTTAAATTGGTGTTTTTCAAAAACTGTTCTTGAGAAAAAATTCGTGTCTGACAAGGAATGTCAGTCGCTTTAAATCCTTGTGTGTTTGTTGTTTTAGTTGTTTTAAAGCTTCAATCGATAGCCTGGTATGTAGGCTTTAATCTACAAGTTGTAGTGCAGCCATTAGATAGCTGGATTTCAAGTTATTTAGGGTCAAACAGCGTTGACCGAGGTTGACTGGATGAAAATCTGGGCAGCCCAGAATGATCGAAACAACGTCTGACAATTTTTTAAGCCTCTTGATATGTTAGACGTTTTGGTTTATGATGTTATTTTTGTAATACATGTGTAGCCTGGTATCTTGTCTATAGATTTATGGCTTTATATCATATATTTGATCAATAGATCGAGTGTAACAAGCAGTCAAAGTAGGCCAAACAACCATAATTTGAATTTCTGGAAATTCTAGAAAAGTACTTGCACGAATTTTCTGACATAAGTTGACCGCTTGATAAGTTGTGATTTGTTTATTTTTGGAATGATTTGTTGGTATGGTATTGTTCCTTGACACATCGACTATATGTTTGAACTTTAATATCACATAAACAATGAACAGAAAGCAGAAATAATTAAGCTTGAAAGTGGCAACTCGAATCTGTTTTGGCCCAGAATCCGCTTGTCAGAAAGTTTGGAGGCTTTGATCTCCTTGTTGTAATGTTGTTTAAACCAAAGTTTTGGTTGAATGTTGTAGTGTGACATATTGTCTACATGCTCAAAGTTTTAGATAGCATAGTAATACGCCAGTTGAGAGAGATAAAGTCTGGTCAAACTAGACACCTCATCGCCTTCTTAAAAATGCAGGTTTGGCTCAAAGAACACCTATAGCGACGTAAAGTGTCACTATAGGCTATTAATGATTTTGATTATTTATTTTATTTTCCTAATATTCAAAATTAATAAAAATTAGAAATAAATTCTAAAAATTACCAAAATGGTTTTAAAAATTATTTTAAATTATGAAAAATAATTTCTAATTAATTGAATATTTTCTTTAATATTTATAATTATTTAAATATTAAAGGTATTTAATTTATTTAATTAGTGTATTAAATAAATTAGAGAAAAGTGATTTAATATTATGAAAAATCATTTTAATAAGAAAATGTATTAAAAAATATTTTGAGTTATAAAATGTAACTTTTAATATTTTTGGAGAATTTTCATTAATAATTTAATATTAATGATATTAGATTTATTTGATTATTAAATTGAATAAATAAGATAAAATGATTTTTATGATTTAAAATCATTTTAATTGAGAATAAAGTGTTAGAAAATATTTTAAATTATAAAATATAATTTTCAATATTTTTGGAGAATTTTCATTAATAAATTAATATTAATGATATTTGATTTATTTAATTATGATATTAAATAAATGAATTAAAAATGATTTTATTGATTTAAAAATCATTTAACAATGAGAAAAATAGTTTAAAAATATTTTAAGTTATAATTAATGACTTTTAATATTTAGATGATAATTTCATTAATATTTATATATTAATGGTGGTGATTTAAAATGATTTTAATTACTTTGAAAATCATTTAAGTGGAATATTGTTGATTTAAAATATTTTAAGTTATTGATAATAACTTTAATATTTTTACAAGTATGTTATTAATATTTTAATATTATTAAATATTAATAATGATAAGATTATTTGATAATTAAATCATTTAAAAATGATTCCGATGTTTGAAAAATTATTATAAATTATAATAATTGCTTGATAATTATTAAAAGCTTAGAAAAATATTATAATTGATAATTGACTTATCTAAATTAATATTGAAGCTTAGAGACCAAGTTTAATGGACAATCAATGTGTTAATTGCCGGATAGGTGACCGAACGAGAATGGACCGAAGTCCAACCGCATCGATATAGTTAGACTTGTTATGTGTTTATATAGGCTATAAACACCGATGTGGCTATGTGATAATGTGCCTAGAAGAAGTTTGTTGTAAAATACAAAGTGTTATGTTTTATAAATGATTGTGCTAATTGTTAGACCGATATTATTGGTTATAGGTCTTTCAAAGCAGTATAAGTATTTTGTGTAGTCCGTAATCACGGAAGAGGCAAGTTCCTAACTCAACCTTGAGTTATTTCATTCAAATTACTATTGGTGGATAATTATTGCTAATTATGCCCACGTCGTGGATTTATTGTTGAAATTAAATTATTGAATTAGAATATATATATATTCGTTGAATTATCGTTGTTGGATATTCATATATGTAGAAGTTAGAATTGTGATGACATGTATAATTCTTGTTTATTGTCAAATTATATCGAGAAATGTCTTAGCTAATTATTCGGCTGAGAGCGAATATTAGTTAGAACTTGATAAGTTCGAGAAGAGAATTCAATTATTATTGAGAGATCGATGCCAATTATTTGGCTAAGATCGAGAAGTAAATAGAATTTGAAATCACAAGATTTCGTTGTTAAATCAAAATCTTGATTTCGAGATCGAGAAGAACAACCTTTTATAAAAAGGAATATCATTAAATCGTATATTCGATCATCAATGCCGCAGCGACTTAAGTATTATGCATAATATAGGGTATAATAAGTCGATCACTTGTTATACATGCAGAGGGGTATGATTTAATCTTTACTACTATTATCTCGATACACTGGGTATATCAAAGTATAACTTTGATAGTTACTCGAGAAGAGAAGTTCAAGATCCAATGGATCGCTTCAAAGATAAATCGAAAACAATCCACTTTGCAAATTTGTAGAGAATTAATTCTTGATTATTCAATTGAATATATCGTAGAACCTTGAAAGCGTTGTACCATTTCATCATTACATTATTATGCAAAGTATAAAATACGAGAAAACTTGTTATTGAATAACGATTTGTTCAGCTATTTCAAAGTTCCCCGAACTTTGGTTTCATTCTATCAAAATAGATAGTCTGGTGATTTGAATACTTATACATTTATTGTATGTATTAACTTGCGGGGCAAATTTGTTGCTCACCCTTGCTAAATAAAACATTTCAGCTAGGGACGAAGTGGAAGGAGGTGCTGCGAAGAATAAAGGCAAAGGCGTTGTAATAAACTAGTTATGATTAACATATTTATATGTTGTATTGTAAACCCTTTTTGTAGATCTAAAGGGTATGTTTGTAATGTTAAGGTTAGAGAACCTGGGTAATGTATTATTAAACTCTGATAAAAACTTCTGTAAGTTACTATCTATATATTATGGGTAGTTAAATGTTATTTATATTTGGATCGTGAACACCAAACCCTGGGGTCGTAACCTTGATTTGGGGCGCCATGAGTTAGTATCAGAGTCAGAGGTTATAAACCTTAAGTGGGGTGGGAAAAACCCTAGGATTATAACCAAAAGCGAGATAGAGAATACTCAAATAGAGTACTAAGTGAGAGATTGCCAAAGTGCAACGATAGTGAGAAAAGTGGACACATAGTGTGAGAAGTTTGTACTTGGTGAAGTACTAATCAAGTTGTTTAAACCGATTGTAGGATGTCCGGAAAAGACGAAATGGGTACGGAGAGATGCGGCCGGCTGTTGCACCAAAGGCGAGTGAGTCGAGGTGCCAAAGACATAGCGAGTCTGTTGAAGAAGTGGGGAAAGATGAACCAATGATCAATCTTGGGAGTGATCATGACGATTATCCTGAGATGTATCTAAGTGGTGATGAGGAGGCGGAGTCTGAAGAAGCTAAGGTGGAACTAAAGAATAAGATCAAGGTTGGTGAACAAGATCAATTATCCGTAGAAGTCCGTGAACTCCGAGTAAGGTATTTCTTTTAGAGGAGTTGTGGAAGACGGAGCGGGCATTACGTGAAATGACAGAAGAACGGAATGAGCTCAGGGCACAGGTTGAAAGGATGAAGGCTGAAGGTGGAGGATCATCTGAGGGAACAATCAAGCAGCAGAAGGACAAGAAAAAGAGGAAGAGGGACGACGACAGCCCTAATTCTGAGAAGACAAGTCCGAAGAAGAAGCAAGCTTGTATCAAGTGTGGAAAGACTCACGCTGGAGAATGCATGATGTGGAAGAATGTATGCTTCAACTGCAAGCAGGAAGGACATATTTCTCTGCATTGTCCTAAGCCAAATATGAGGAAGTGTTTTTCATGTGGGCAAACGGGTCACGGATTTAATAAGTGTCCTAGCAAGAAGAAGACTGGAGAAGGCAGTGGTCGATAGATAATTAAGATATAAGTGTAGTATCTTTTGGTAGAAGCTTTTGATATTAAGCGTTGTAATATCGAGAACAATGTGTAAACATATGTAAATATATGTTTTTATGAATGAAATCTTTATTTTCTATATGAATATAAGATTAAGATAAATTTGTGAGTTCTTAAAACTCATACTTATGATAAATTAATGACTCATAATTATATGAAATGTTTTGAACCCCTTAGCGAATGGACGCCAAAGGTCTGACTAGGATAAGTTCATACACTAATATAATTGTGGCAAGTTAATGAACTCATAAGTGTGGTAAGTTTGATGAACTGGAAATAGTAATGTGAAAATGGAGAATGTCAACTTTTTGTGTAAAGTTGGAGAATTGCAACTTTTGTAAAGTTGTGTGTGTTAACCCTAGTATTATTTTAAAGGGATAGTTATATGTGTTGAGTAATATAGGTACTACGTATATTTGAATAAATATGCGAATACTTGAAAATTATGTGTTGAATTCATATTGTGTTAAGAATTTGTAAAGAGAAAGAATATTAATATAAGATTTTCATTTAAATCAGATCATGCCGCCTAGACGACAGAATCGGAACCAAAGAGAAGAGCAATCTGTAAATAATGAAGGAGGTCAAGCGGACCCGATGCAGAATTTTGTGGATATCGCCGCCCAAGCTATGGAAAAATAGGGCTCCATTTAGGGAAGACTGAGGAATCACCAACCGGACAGATTGGCTAATTTAAGGATTTTAAAGCGGTAGGACCGCTTGGAATTTAAGGGACCACAGATCCAATTGAAGCCTGACTTGGGTGAAGGAAATGGAGAAAGCGTTCATCATCAAGGTGTGTGAAGAAGAGCAAAAAGATGCGTTTGCAACATATCTAATGAAGGAGAAGCCAATTATTGGTGGGAGACGAATCAAGCGAGTGATACATGTGATGAGTAGTATGGACCAGATTTAAGGAGTTGTTCTTTGAGAATTACTTCTCGCCGAGTATGCAAGCCCGAATGGAAGTTAAGTTCTTGGAACTTAAGGTGAGAATTTGTCTGCTTTGAGTATGTCGCTAAATTCAACGAATTGGTACGATTTGCACCTCATCGTGGATACTGAAGTTTAGAAAGGCAAGAAGATTCGAGAACAATTTGAAACCGTGAATATTCAACAAGGTAGCGGTATTGCAGATCAACACGTTTGCTTGGCTCTCACCGAGAAAGCGTTAATTCTTTCAAGGAGGAAGCGAGGTCAGATCTCGCTTTTATCGTGAAAAGAAGAAGAAGACCAATGAGGGTGGAAGCGGCGGTGGCGAGAATCCAAACAAGAGGAAGTGGAGCGAGAATACCCAAGCGGGTAGTAAAACCGAAAGGAATAGGAAGGGGAGAACCATGCTCGAATTGTGGAAAGAACCACGCTGGTGTTTGTCTGAAGAGGAAGGGGGTTTGTTATAACTGCGGACAAGAGGGCCACATGTCACCCAATTGTCCCAACCCAAAGAAGATACAAGGTTGTTTTGCCTGTGGATCGACTGACCATCAGGTAAGGAACTGTCCAAAGAGAAATGCTCAGAAGGAAAGCGCCAATAAGGGACCCGGTAGTGGAACCTTGGCAATCCAAGGACCTGCACATCCAGGAAGATCAACCGCCCGTACATTTAACATGACGGCCATTGAAGCGAGGCTATCTCCGAGGTAATGTAAAGAAGTAACGATTTTGCTTAATATTTAAATTACGCGATTAATATTGGATAAATATTATTGTGAATTGTTTTCTTTTATAGATTCAACTCACGGGTTAGAATGTAAGACACAAATGAATATTGTGTTGATAAAAATGAATTGATGATACAACTTTAAAAGATTGTAGAGAATAAGAAAGCGGTGATTCCGAGGACGGAACTTTTAAGGAGGGTGAATGTGATAACCTGAATTTGAATAATCAAAATTTTACTGAATAATTTTTTTTTATTTAATATTAACTGTTAATATTGTACTGTGTATCTGTGATACGAGTCTCGAGAATTAGTCAATTTGTGTATTGACTGAGAAAATAGAGTAGAGTTGTGCTTAACAACTTTAGAAACCCTAACCCTAATTTTCGGATAGGGATTCGGTAGAAAATATAATTAAAATAATTATATTGCTAAGAATGTGTTTTTAGATCAGTATGTTGAAATGTTGATCAATAATTGATCGGATAAGGTTTAATATTATTAAAACCTAATATGGTGTAGAAAACCCTAATGTGTTGTAGAAAACCTAAGCGCACCTTAGAAAACCCTAAATTACACTGGGAACCCTAATTATTAAAAAAGCGAGAATTATAAACCCTAATTAGGCAACCCTAATTTTTATTAGCATGCCTAAAGTATTCATTAAACATAAATATGATTAGAAATCACTAATTATATTTTTGTAATTTAAATTTCTATTTTAGAAACCCTAATTTTATTTTAGAAAATTATTTTTCTAATTAAACCCTAAATTTGAAAATTGTCAGGGGAGCTAGAAATTTTAAAACCCAAAGGGTTAAATTTCTAAACCCTAATCCAAGTTCCAAACCCTAAGGATTTGTACAAATTCTATGTTTGCCATTAGAATAAATTTGCTAATGTCAAAAATGCCCTTTATGGATATTTTATTAGATTACTTGTATATTTTGCCAAATCATGAGTTGGTGAACAACTTTGTTGACCTTGTGAGCACAAATCATCTGCCCCCAATTAAAAATGCCAGCCATACATGTATCTAAGTGATTATATATGGATTCAAGAGAGAGAAAATCACAAAATTTGGTCATTTGTCCAACCTAGCTCTCACCAACTCTTATATCTCTTTCAACCTCCGAAAATTTCTAAGTATTCAGTCCCTAACTCAGCCCCTAGATCAATCATAAACAGATTGGAGAGCCAAGATCAAAAATTATTCAAGAGAAGGTATAATCCTATTTTTATTTTTGATCTTTGTTGCTTGAGAAATTTTTATGTTTATGTGTTTAGATTAATGCTAGAGGATGTTTTATGTTGATCTATGATGATCAAACATATATCCATAGCATCAAAGTTCTTTAAATTGGTGTTTTCAAAACCTGTTTTTGAGAAAAATTAAGTATCCGACAAGGAATGTCACCGCTTTAAATCCTTGTGTGTTTGTTGTTTTAGTTGTTTTAAAGCTTCAATCGATAGCCTGGTATGTAGGCTTTAATCTACAAGTTAGAAAAAGTGACCATTAGATATTTGGATTTCAAGTTATTTAGGGTCAACAAATAATAACCGAGGTCGATTGGATGAAAATCTGGTGACCAGAATGATCAAACAACGTCGACAATTTTTTAAGCCTCTTGATATGTTAGACGCGTTTTGGTTTATGATGTTATTTTTGTAATACATGTAGCTTTGGTATCTTGTCTATAGATTTATGGCTTTATATCATATATTTGATCAATAGATCGAGTGTAAAAGCAACAAAGTAGGCCAAACAACCATAATTTGAATTTCTGGAAATTCTAGAAAAGTACTTGCACGAATTTTCTGACATAAGTTGACCGCTTGATAAGTTGTGATTTGTTTATTTTTGGAATGATTTGTTGGTATGGTATTGTTCCTTGACACATCGACTATATGTTTGAACTTTAATATCACATAAACAATGAACAGAAAGCAGAAATAATTAAGCTTGAAAGTGGCAACTCGAATCTGTTTTGGCCCAGAATCCGCTTGTCAGAAAGTTTGGAGGCTTTGATCTCCTTGTTGTAATGTTGTTTAAACCAAAGTTTTGGTTGAATGTTGTAGTGTGACATATTGTCTACATGCTCAAAGTTTTAGATAGCATAGAACATGCTCAGATTGAGAGATAAAGCTGGTCAAACTAGTATACCTCGCCGCTTAGGAAAATTCGGGTTTGTTTCAAGAACACCTATATGACGTAAAGTGTCACTATAGGCTATTAATGATTTTGATTATTTATTTTATTTTCCGAATATTAGAAAATTAATAAAAATTAGAAATAAATTCTAAAAATTACCAAAAATGGTTTTAAAAATTATTTTAAATTATGAAAAATAATTTCAATTAATTGGAATATTTTTCTTTAATATTTATAATTATTTAAATATTAAAGGTATTTAATTTATTTAATTAGTGTATTAAATAAATTAGAGAAAAGTGATTTAATATTATGAAAAATCATTTTTAATAAGAAAATGTATTAAAAAATATTTTGAGTTATAAAATGTAACTTTTAATATTTTTGGAGAATTTTCATTAATAATTTAATATTAATGATATTAGATTTATTTGATTATTAAATTGAATAAATAAGATAAAATGATTTTTATGATTTAAAAATCATTTTAATTGAGAATAAAGTGTTAGAAAATATTTTAAATTATAAAATATAATTTTCAATATTTTTGGAGAATTTTCATTAATAAATTAATATTAATGATATTTGATTTATTTAATTATGATATTAAATAAATGAATTAAAAATGATTTTATTGATTTAAAAATCATTTAACAATGAGAAAAATAGTTAAAAAAATATTTTAAGTTATAATTAATGACTTTTAATATTTAGATGATAATTTCATTAATATTTATATATTAATGGTGGTGATTTAAAATGATTTTAATTACTTTGAAAATCATTTAAGTGGAATATTGTTGATTTAAAAATATTTTAAGTTATTGATAATAACTTTAATATTTTTACAAGTATGTTATTAATATTTTAATATTATTAAATATTAATAATGATAAGATTATTTGATAATTAAATCATTTAAAAATGATTCCGATGTTTGAAAAATTATTATAAATTATAATAATTGCTTGATAATTATTAAAAGCTTAGAAAAATATTATAATTGATAATTGACTTATCTAAATTAATATTGAAGCTTAGAGACCAAGTTTAATGGACAATCAATGTGTTAATTGTCGGATAGGTGACCGTAAGAACCGAGAATGGACCAAGTCCAACTGCATGATATAGTTAGACTTGTTATGTGTTTATATAGGCTATAAACACTGATGTGGCTATGTGATAATGTGCCTAGAAGAAGTTTGACTGTAAAATCAAAGTGTTATGTTTTATAAATGATTGTGCTTAATAATTGTTAGACCGATATTATTGGTTATAGGTCTTTCAAAGCGTATAAGTATTTTGTGTAGGCAATAATCGTGGAAGAGGCAAGTTCCCTAACTCAACCTTGAGTTATTTCATTCAAATTACTATTGGTGGATAATTATTGCTAATTATGCCACGTCCAGGGATTTATTGTTGAAATTAAATTATTGAATTAGAATATATATATATATTCGTTGAATTACTGTTGTTGGATATTCATATATGTAGAAGTTAGAATTGACAGTACAGATAATTCTTGTTTATTGTCAAATTATACTGAGAAATGTCTTAGCTAATTATTTCGCTAGCGAAGATATTAGTTAGAACTTGATAAGTTCGAGAAGAGAATTCAATTATTATTGAGAGATCGATGCCAATTATTTTTGGCTTAAGATCGAGAAGTAAATAGAATTTGAAATCACAAGATTTCGTTGTTAAATCAAAATCTTGATTCGAGATCGAGAAGAACAACCTTTTATAAAAAGGGAATATCATTAAATCGTATATATTCGATCATCAATGCTGACTTAAGTATTATGCATAATATAGGTATAATAAAGTCGATCACTTGTTATACATGCAGAGGGGTATGATTTAATCTTTACTGTTATCTCGATACACTGGGTATATCAAAGTATAACTTTGATAGTTACTCGAGAAGAGAAGTTCAAGATCCAATGGATCGCTTCAAAGATAAATCTCGGAAAACAATCCACTTTGCAAATTCGTGAGAATTAATTCTTGATTATTCAATTGAATATATCGTAGAACCTTGAAAGCGTTGTACCCTTTTCATCATTACATTATTATGCAAAGATAAAATACGAGAAAACTTGTTATTGAATAACGATTTGTTCAAACTATTTCAAAGTTCCCGAACTTTGGTTTCATTCTATCAAAATAGATAGTCCGGTGATTTGAATACTTATACATTTATTGTATGTATTAACTCATGGGCAAATTTGTTGCTCACCCTTGCTAAATAAAACATTTTACTAGGGACGAAGTGGAAGGAGGTCTTTCGAAGAATAAAGGCAAAGGCGTTGTAATAAACTAGTTATGATTAACATATTTATATGTTGTATTGTAAACCCTTTTGTAGATCTAAAGGGTATGTTTGTAATGTTAAGGTTAGAGAACCCGGTAATGTATTATTAAACTCGATATAAAACTTCGTAAGTTACTATCTATATATTATGGGTAGTTAAATGTTATTTATATTTGGATCGTTAACACCAAACTGGGTCGTGTAACTTGGGATTTGGGGGGGGCGCCATGATTATTCTAGAAGCAAGAATCGATTTAAGAGAAGAAATCTCAACTCTCGATTTAATTGGCCCATTTGAAATCCTCGATAAAGTAGGAACTGTGGCTTATAGACTCGTTTTACCGCCAAGTATGTCGCGTGTTCATAACGTTTTTAACGTATCGACGTTACATAAATATGGGGATGACCCGAACCACATTATTAATTTAGAACCGGACGAGATAGCGGATGATTTAACGTATGAGGAGATACGTGTTAAAATCTTGGATAAGAATGATTATATTCGACACTCAAAGGTTATACCTCAAGGGTTAGAATTTGAAATGAGGTCAAGGTATCCTCACCGTTTAAGATATACTGTGTAACGCACGTAAATTTCGAGGGCAAAATTTCATAAGGAGGGGATATTGTGAGACCCCAGATTTTATGAATAAAGATTTAATTTTCTCGAAATAATTTTTTTAAATATTATGGTGTGATTTGATATAATGTTATAGTTGTGGGTAATATTTATAAATTTTGCAAAGTACGCAAGTTGTTATATAATATTCGATTGGTCGGGGAATATTCTTTTTGTCTGCGAATATCCGTACGTCGGTACAATCATTGGTGGACCCCACAACGAAATTATTATAGAATTGAGAAAACGACAAAAATACTTTATGAAAATAACGGCGGAAGTTTTACCGTTAACTGTTAAACTACCCTTAGTAAAAAATCTGATGTCTGGCGTGGTTACATAGTAGCACACGGTATTGATTATTGATGTTTACGTGAGAAGTCACTCAGTTATACTCAATTATTGCTACAGTAATTGCTGCAACATATCTCTCATATTATTGATTCGATTATTGTCATAATATCATCTGCATAATATGTTATTTTATTAAATCAATAATTGAGACGATAAAGTTATTCATATTATTAAATTGCAATATTTACAATGTCTAGAAGTTCTGTCAAGGAGAGGTTTGGTCACCTAATTGCGCGCCAATAGGGAGAAATCCTTATTGAAAGCCCCCTCTTCCGGGAACGACCTGGTTGATAAATATTGTGAGTTATAATATTAATGATGAATGTTATTAAAATTGAATTGTGTTCAGAGTTGAATTTGGAGACGCAGACCTGATATTTGAGTCCAGAACGATGAAATTAGTAAAAATAGTCTATAAACACAAAATTTCTCGGAATTCACTATTTGGTCAAAAAGTCAACAGTTGACTTTTTCGGGAAAAGTCAAACTTTGAAATTTTAAAATTTATATTTTTGATAAAAATTGTTTCATTGTGTTGGAATTATTTGTGTTAGTGAAAATCGACAATTATTTCGATAATAATTGATGTCTAGAGGTTATATTGACCAATCGGGTATTTAACCGGATAAATGAGCAATTGATTGCTATTATTTCACATAATTATAAATATTTGTTCACATATGTATACTATTGTTGAACATTCTTGTTACTATTAGGGGAGTTGGTGCAAGATTGATAATACTTGCATGACTAAGTTAAAAATGGAGGTATAGATGGAGGTACTATACTGTAATTCAGATTTTCACATGTGTCAGAACTATTGATTCACATAATTTACTATTGAATCACATTATTTACTATTAGGGAGGTGGTGCAAGTTTGATAATACTTCAATGACTAAATTAAAAATAAAAAAAAAGTTGGAGGTATTGTACTGTAATTTTTCGAGCCCTAAAACGTGCAATTATCAAAACTATATTTTTCTATAAATAGAAGCTTTCTTCCTTCATTTCTCACCAATTCACAAAAGCTTTAGAGCGATTATTATAAAGAGAAATTATAGAGAGAAAGAAGAAGAGAAGTCTACTACCTCACTATTCTAGTATCCAGTTTTTCCAAGGTAGGGAGTATTATTTCTTTCTTATCCATGAAGAGAACTTCTGTTATTCCATTCTTTATTATTCTCGTTGAATAACTCAGATACGCTGGCTACCCTATACTTGGTGAAATTCTTACGTTGTTCCATTCTTTATCATTCGTTGGAACATCATGTCTGCATGCGTTCTACGTCGGACTCGGGTTACATCTTTATTATTATTCGCTGGAATATCCCGTCATGCATGCGTTTTACGCCGGATAGTGTTAAATCTTTATTATTCTCATTGGAATATCTTGTTGCATGCGTTTTCTGCCGGACACGATTAAAATCTTTATTATTATTTTGTTGAATATCTCATGCATGCGTTTCTGTTGGACTGATTTCGTTATTTATTATTCTGTTGGAATAACCTGCATGTGCGGTCTATCCCATGCTTGGTGATTTCTTTTGTTATTACATTCTTTATTATACTCAGTTGGTTAAAGTTTTGACTTCTATAATCCATGAAATTAGTGGAATATCCTTGATATTTGCGCTTCATCCAGTATCTTTTCATGTAAATATTCTTCCGAGCATTCTTGAATTTTACTCCACAAAGAAATATCATGTTGACAATTTGGACGTTATTGGTTCATGGACAAATTAATTCTTGAACTTGTTTTATTGAATTCTTATATCATTGTCATCATCCTCATGTTTATATTTTGTTGAAAGTCATATGTGGCCTGTAGTGCATAGATGGTCTTGGTATGATTATGACCAGGGATTATTCGGTGTAATCATGACCGTAATGTTACAAATGATGTAGTAAAAGTCTTCATTGGCCCGTAGTGCATTGATGGACAGTTGTTGGCATGATCAAGACCATTATTGAATACACAAATATTCTTGGCCCATAGTGCATGGATAATTGTGGTCATGATACTAAAGAATATCCTTGGCCAGAAAAGTGGGGGTGATTCGATGATGTGGATTTTTTTATTTAATGAGTCCCAAATGATAAAAGTGATGAAAACCTTCTAAATCATAAAAGATAGTAGATTTTATTCTCTACTTGACTCTTTTAATGGATTTCTTGTTTCATCTGCATTAAACTTGATGGTTGTTATATTGTATCGGTTTAATAACTTTGTTGAAGGCTAACGATAATATATTACGCATTATCTTAGTCATAATATTTCCTCTTGGGCTAGTTGAGCTCACCCTTTTACTTTCATTATTCTCCAGAAAATGAGAACGTAGCAGGGACTAGTCGGGGAACGGAGTGACGGACCAGATGATAGCATTAGTAGTCCTCACTATTCAGTGAAATAGTGGAAAATAAATGTAATAATATTGAATTTGAGTTTGAATATTCTCTAGATGACAATATTTGTATTAAAACTCATAGATTATGTTTTGTCGTACTTTACACGACAGTTGTATAATTAAGTTGTATTTGAATTCTGTACTATGTATCTGGAGACTCAAGATGGGTGATGTATACCTAATTTTGGGGGCGTCACATACGTAACGATAGAATATCGAGGTGAGATGGAATATCCAACAATATTTTAGTTATGGAAAATGTAATATTTTGCCTGCGGACTTAAAACCTAACGATTAGAGAAAGTGATTTACGAGAAGGAATTTAAATATGATTAATAATTTAAAGCTATGATCGTAGGATGTGAAAGTATTAAACAATGTAATGAATACGAGTATGATACGAGGTATTATACAAGTATGTATGAAGGATGGTATATCGTATATGATGAATAAGTATGCTAGTTAAAATACGAGAATTATACGTATAGATAACGTTATAAGGCTTTAAGCTAAATGTATTGGACTTGTAGGATTTGTTAAGGATTATGTTAGCCCAAGTATGGAAATAGTTAAGTCTAATGTGAATTAATATGCAAGCCCAAGAGTTTGTAATGGGAAGCCCAAAGTAATTTAATGCAAGTCCAAATGATTAAGTTAAGTTAATTAAAACTAAGCCCAAGCTAAGATCCAATGGGTTAAGGTGATCCATGGGGCAACCCATGATCATGTGGTAAATCTTGGTGACCAAGATATTAGTGTGGTGGCCAAGTAAGAGTGGTGGTTAGCAAGTAGACTTAAGGGCTAAGCAATGGATAACTTAAATGGTGAGCAAGCAAATAATGTGATGGCCAAGTTAACTTAAGAGCTAGGTAATGAATAGTAAGGAGGTGGATGGTTTAATGACCATTAAGCCCTCACTTAGGATTTCCTATAAATAGAAGAGAAGCTAGCTCATTTGTTGGTTGTTTTCTTTTCATCCAACTCTTTACAACTTATTTTCTAGAGAGAATAAGTGAGAATACGTTAGTCTTTCATTATTCAAATTAGCAAGAAGGAAGAAGAAGATTAAAGTTTAGCAAGTGATCATCAAAGGGTAAGCAAACTTAAACCATGATTCACTTTTCTTTCATTGATTAGAGAAGTGGGTAGTGGTAGAACATGTATGCTAAGGCATGATAAAAATGATTAATGAATGAACATAAGCCGTAATAAGTCATGAATAAGTCATTTATACTTATATAAGTTATGAACTAAAAGGAACAAGCAATAACTTATCATGCTTATAAGTTAATTAAATATGTATGTTAAGAAGTTAGTATGATTAATGAGATGTAAGAATAGTGATTAAAGGACTTAACTCATTAATAAGTCATAAGCAATGAAATTAAGTATGTTATACTTTAATAAGTAAATAAGTTCATGAAGAACACATAATGATTTCACATGAAAATAAGATGTTGTAATATGTAGGTGGAGATGTCTATATAATGGATTAAATTCATTTAGAACGATGAACAAATCTTAAGTAACGAAGTTTTGTCGGAATTCACACGATTGGACGATAATCGTCAAATTCGTGAAATTCTCGGAATGGAAGTCGAATTTTGATATTGAGCTTGGAAACATTGGTTTTCAATGGAGACAAATCTTATTTGGCATTTAAGAGTTGCAGACTTGAAAATGGCCGGATTTCGACTTAGAACGAAGAAACGAGCGTTGAACGTTCACGAACGTTTATCGTTTTCGTTAAAAATGGACAAATAGGTGAAATTTTAGCAAACGAAGTAGAATAGATAAAATTCTTGCATTAGCACGTAGAGTATGTGATTTGTGAACCTTAGGCTCTTGAACGAGCCTATTCAGACTTATAACTAAGAAGTTACGAGTCCAGGAATCTCGCAAAGTTGAAAAACTATCAAAAAATTTATGTGGCTTCGAGTCCGCGTTGTGGCGCGACTCCAAGCCTAAATGACCGGCGCTGTGACAACCCGAGAATTTAGATAATTATTAAATCCTAAAATGATGGATTAAATCCTAAATGACCGGCGCTTTGACGTTTCAGTGAATGAATTTTAAGGATTTCAAAATTTTTGGAGAAGAACTTGAATGATTTGATAGACTATAAGTGATAGTCTGATAATGAGGTTTATGTTAGTGTATAAGTTCCTAAGAAGATGTGTACGTGGTGAATATATTAATATATTTACTCAGTTAAATAAATTGTGAAGGCACTTTATAGAAAGTAAAGAAAATAATTGGATATATGGTATTATGTTATATGGATAATGATATAATATTTAATATTATACCAAAGGATGTAAAGTAAAAATATGAGAGGCGATCCAATATGCAAATATGTATATTGGTATCAAAGTAGTTAGTAAATTAAATTCATATTTGAATAAATGATTGAATATATTAAATTATATATTTAATATATAAATAAATTGTTTGAAAACAATTTATGTAGAGGAGGAGGAAATTAATTTAATTATACAATATAAATTGTATAACTTAAATAAGTTATTTAAATTAAGTATGAGAATTAAATGACCTAAATGGTTATTGTTATTTAGTGGTCCTAGTATTTATATATATACTAGTGTCCTAATATAAGAGAATTGTGGAGCATATCATAATTTATTTAATGATTATGTGAGTAAGTGAATATGAATATTATGTGATGGTTTATATTTGTTTATTATATAAACAAATAAAAGAAACTATTGTGATCCTAATTATATATTAGGAATGAAGAATTGAATAATTAAGGGTTATGAGATGAGAGAATTATGATATTTAAAATATGTGCTAATTCTAAGAGATTTATTTTATATATCTCAATTAATTAATTTTATAACCTAATTAATGTAAGTCTAATTGGGTTAAGAAATTAAATGTACTTGGGTAAGAATTTATATTTAAATTGAGTATATGGAAACCCTAATGAAATGAGTAGGGTAAGATGGAATTTAATGTAATGGATCATATTAATATTATGGCCCAAATATTTTAGTTAAGAAGTCCAAATATTTTATTCGGAAAGCCAAAGGAATTAAATGTGAAGCCCAAGTGAGCCCAATTGTTAAGGATCGTGTGGGAGAATAATAATATTATTATTATATTAAGTCAAGAGATATATCTTTATTATCTCAAGTTTATTAATTTTATAAATTAATTAAACTAAGTTTAATTTGGTTATAAAATTTAGTGTACAAGAGTAATGACTTAAATTTTAAATGTTTGGAATGGATACCCTAATTAAATATTTAGGGTCGGATTAGATAAAAAGGATTGGACTATGTTAATTTTACATGGCCCAAAGAATTAAATTAAAAGTCCAAAGAGATTAAATATGGTGGCCCAAGTGTAGGCCCAATCAAATTAATTTAAGAAGCCCAAAACTTGATCTAAGTTTGGAAGGACACAATGGTCATTTGGTAAGCAAAATAAAAGCTATCAAAATCTAACCAAATTGGGCTAATAGGAGGCCACTTGGTCGGATATTGTGGAGAGGAGAAAGGAGGCATGCATGTCATCATTTTACACCCCATATTTGTAAAAGATATTTACCCACAACAAGCCATGTGTCAAATGTGCTTTGAAGCCACATTACTTAATAATCTTCCGTGTATCTATGAAATGATTATTGAGAGAGAGAAAACAAGAGAAGTTGGGGGATTTATTATAGATATACACATAGTATATCTATACATTTTTTTCTAATAACAAATAAAACATATTTTACTAACTTCTAAAAATTCATTTCTCTTTCATCTCTTAGTTGCTAGCATAAGAAACTAAAGAGAGAGAGAGAGAGAAAGAAGTGGGGCGGCAGCCGTGGTGGAGGATGGAGATGAGGGGTGGTAGCTCCATGGGAGGAAGAAGAAGAGATATAAGAGTGGCCATGAAAGGAAAGAGGAGGAAATATCCAAAAGGTATAATCTTAAACTAATTTATATATTTTAGTTGAAGTATACTAAATCCAAACTTGAATCTATATTTCTAAACTCAAAAACCATGTATATACATGTTAATGAGTGTTTCATGTTTAGATATACCCATATTGGGTGTTATTTTAGTTGGAAATCAAAAGTAAAGAAAAAGTGATTTTCTAGTTTATAAGCCCTAAAATTTCTATGTACTTTGAATTTTCACCATTTTTGATCTACACCTTCTTTTTGTGATCCGTCAAGGAAGGGTGCTAGATATGTAAGTTATCTACTAAACCCAAGTGGTAGAACTCAAAAATGTTGACAACAAAAGCTGTAATGACTGTTTTAGCAAAAACAGTTTCATTGATAAAAAGAAAAAATAGACTATTTTTGAACAGTCAATGCTAGGGGTAGTTTCATCATTTTTCGGACATTTAAAAATTCTGGAAAACTTTGGGAGGATACTATGATAAGTTATCTAACATCTCCAAGTGGAATCACTGAAAAAGGAGTTGTAGATTTCCGTATGGATCATTTTTAACAAAGTAGGAAAAGTAAAAATTTTACAAAAGTAAACTGCCAAGAACTTTCTAGGGGCTGTTTTGGTAGCTTATTTTGTGAGATAAATTCCAGAAATTTGGGACATGAAAATATATAGTATGAAGTACCTCCTGTCCAAAAATGAGCTCATTCTGACTTAAAATGACCAAGTTATGACCATTTCAATTTTTGTGATTTTTTTTAAATGAAGCTTGATTATAATCGGAGTTCTATAACTCCAATGGCCAATTTAAATTTAAATTGGAGGCTCATGTTAACACGTATAAGATTGTGTTAAAAGATGGGAATTTCTGGAGTTAAGTACGAGGTAGCTAATTTCTTAAGGAATTAACTAAAAATAATTTTTGAAAAATACTAAAGGAAGTTGGAAAATTATGGAAAAATACTTTTTGTGTATAAAATAGGTGTATATGTGTTTGGACAAAGGATAGAAAAATAATAAACTGATTTGGTATTTTCATGAAAAGGTTATGGAATCTAGCTTGCTGGATTGAAAAGAAGCTTACTGAATTGAAGGATTTAGAATCTAGCTTGCTAGATTGATGGATTGGTGAATCCAGGCTTGCTGGATTGCAATCTAGTTACTAGATTTGGAATCCAGTTAGCTGAATTACACTTTAGGTTGATGGATTTGGAATCCAGTCTGCTGGATTGGCAGTTTGGTTGCTAGATTTAGAATCCAGGTTGCTGGATAAGTATTTGACTTATTAGATGTTAAAGAATAACTTATGAAATGAAAAGGCGAGTATTAAATCGTAATATATATGATATAATGATTCAAGAATTATCAAAGGACAATAATAATACTGATGTGTTAAGATATTATCTAATATTTGATTAAGTGTTAGATAATTGATTGATAAGTAATTGTATTATTATACAAAGTAGAATATGCTGATTGAAAGACCAATCTTATTAATGATAGGTATTACCAACAGAAGTTAACTTAAATTGTGTAGTAGTATTCAACGAATCAGACAAGTTTCCCTAACTCAAACTTGAGTTGTATGTTAAAGCATGTTAGTGAATAATTATTGTTGATTATTCACGTCTATATTGATTTTTGATTCTCACATAGTGCATGTTGCATATGTTCATCAGGTATGAAAGATTGATCATCTTCATTACCATAAGGTTCAGTTAAATTGTTTATGGTCATTGTTGACCTCCAAATATTATTGATTCAGTCATGCATTTATTGAAAATTGATTCATGTTATTTCACAATTATTATATTGTTGAAAACTTGAAAACTTATTCATTCTTTTCAATCATGATATATCTTCATTGTATTTAAAACTTGTTGGGCAAATTTGTTGCTCACCCTTGCTATATCATGATAAAAAATTTAGATTTAAATGAAAGCTCGAATAAAGACAAAATAAAAGTCAAAGTGCAAGATTAAATTATGTTGCAGTTAGATCTATTAAATTTTATGACGAAAATAGCATAGTAAATCTTCTAAGATATTGAAGATATGTATTAAGTTAAGGTTGTAGACCTTGGGAATGATGTGTAAGTATTTATTGTATAAACAATTTATGTTTATATCTTTCACAATAGTTGTAGAAATGATGTACTAGATCTGAGGTAAAATGTACCCGGATTTGGGGATGCTAGCAAATGTATGTAATAATGACAAGTAACAAAGTGACTCGTCATACAGCACGAAAGTCCAATTTTCAAGCCCTAATGGATGACGCAATGCATGCATAGTGAAAGCAATAACTATACCAAAAGCACCAACCTTAAAAGCTAGATAGAAAAGTATGGTTTCAAGTAGAAGATGAAGGGAAATTGTTTAGTAACGAACTAAGGAACTTAATAAAACATTGTTAAGTCATAGTTAAAACTCAAGTGTGATCACTTAGAGTTAAAGAAAGTTAATTGAATGTAAACATGAACGGTGTACAATAAGTGTACATAACCAATGCCGATTAAGTGTCAATTAATAACGTAATGACGTTAGTAAGTCGTGAGGAAGGATAATTAACTCGAACCGAGTTGCAATAATGAAATAATTTCAATTAAGTTATAGAAAGGAAAGAAGTTAGTAAGAACGATGTAAAAGAATGACGGAAAGCCGGAACCAATAAATAACCAATCTAATACATTATTAGATTGAGAAGTTGGGTAAGATTCTTTAGGAACCAAGTATGTTCATTCATGACCTAATGTGGTATGTTATGTGATTATGTGTTGTAGAGACCGTAAAGACTCAAAGGAAACATAATTATACTGTAGCAGACGCTGAAGGCAAGTTTTTCTTAAACACTTATCTAACCTTCGTGTTAGCCAGGTTTTCAAATTGATTCAAGTTATGAGATGCATGTATGGTTTTAAGAAAAGAGTCTATGCCAGTTTTAACTCGGCTAGACTAATCTTGATAGATTGATTGAATTGTTTACAAGTCTTACAATATAGAATTGCTAATGCTATCCTACGCCAAATGTTTGGTACGGATTCAAGGTAAGCCTGTATATGAATAAACAAATGTATTTTTCATCGAGTATTCGATGGGCACGTGAGGTTGCCACAACTTAAACATACACATATTTAATGGATGTAGTGTTGATCAACATAGAGTACTACAGGCTGATCACCTAGAAGTGCTCGTAAGATATGCCGAACTTACGGACTTCGTGCCGGGTTGTCCTTTTCAAAGAAATTGTGAAACGCTCATGGTCTTGGACTAGAATTGATGTTTTACTGAATGTTGTTATTGTAAAATATTTTGAAAGAAAATGAATGCTATTTTGAGTTATTGATAGTACTTTGTAACTACTATCCAGTTATTGAATGTGACGCCCCCAAAATAGGTATACATCACCCATCTTGAGTCGTCAGATACATGGTATAGAATTCAAATACAACTTAATAATACAACTGTCGTGTACAATAAGACAAAACATAAACTGTGAGTTTGAATAAGAATATTGTCTACTAGAGAGTATACAAACTCAAAAGGAGTCCTCATTATAATTATTATCACACTATTTCACAGAATAGTGAGCACTACTAATGCATCATCTAGGACCATCACTCTATTCCCCGACTAGTCCCAGCTACGTTCTCATTTCCTGAAGAGAACAGTGAAAGAAAGGGTGAGCTCAACTAGCCGAGTAAGAAATATTATGACTAAGATAATGCAGAATAATTTATCGTTAGCCTTCAACAGTGTTAAACTGATAAAATATAATAACTATCAAGTTTAACTACAGCGGAATAAGCAATCCATTAGAAGAGTCAAGTAGAGAATAAAATCTACTATCTTCTATGATTTAAAAGGTTTTTCATGACTTTTATCATTTGAGACTCGACAATAAATAATCCACATCATCGAATCACCCCTGCACTACGGCTAAGGATATTCTTTAGTATCACGACCACAAATTATCCATGCACTACGGCTAAAGATAATCATGTTTTCATCAACGGTCCTGATCATGCCATAAAACAATTCATCTTTGCAGTACGGCCAAAGAGAATCCATATCCATAATCATACCAAAAACTATCCATCAATGCACTACGGGCCAATGAGGACTTTTTCCACATCATTTGTAACATTACGGTCATGATTACACCGAATAATCCCTGGTCATAATCATACCAAGTCCATCTATGCACTATAGGCCACAATTGATTTTCAAAAAAATATAAATATAAGGATGATGACAATGATATAGGAATTCAATAAAATAAGTTCAAGAATTAATTTGTCCAAGAACCAATAACGTCCAAATTGTCAACATGATACTGCTTTGTAGAGTAAAATTCAAGAATGCTCAGAAGAATTTTTCCATGAAAAGATACTGGATGAAGCGCAATTATCAAGGATATTCCACTAATTTCATGGAGTATAGAAGTCAAAACTTTAACCATTTGAGTATAATAAAGAATGGAATAACAAAAGAAATCACCATGCATGCGGTACTTTGCATGACAAAAGTTATTCCAACAGAATACTAAATAACGGAACCAGGTCAGGTAAAATTTGCACCGACAGGATGTTCCAACAGAATAATAAAGAATGGAATAACAACAGAAATCACCATGCATGCGGTATTTCGTATAGAAAGGTTATTCCAACAGAATACTAATAAGGACGAAATCGGTCCCAGAAAAAAACGCATGATGAGGATATTCCAACAGAATAATAAAGACGGAATTAGGTCCCACAGTAAAACGTATATATCTGAGGATATTACAATGAATAGTAAAGGCGGAATCAGTAAGTAAGTAAAACGCATGATGAGGATATTCCAATGAATAGTAAAAGGCGAAATATTAGAAGAATATCACCAAGTATAGGGTAGTCGCACAGATTTGGTTATTCGTGAGAATAATAAAGAATGGAATAATGAGAAGTTCTCTTCATGAATACAAAAGAATAACACCCTTACGAGTACAACAAATAATATTCCCTACCTTAAGAAGAAGAGTACTGGATATATAAGTAGTGAAGTAGCAGAATACTTTCTTCTTTCTCTCTATAGTTTATCTCTCTAGAGTTTCAGTGATTTCGTAAGAAAATAATGAAGGAATGAGCTTCTATTTATAGAAAAATAGACTGCATAGTAACTAATTCATGAACGGTCCAGATTGATTTACTTTAATCTGACGGTCCATATTTAAAGCAAAATCTTTTAAATAAAATATATATATTCTATTTATAATCTAATAAAACTAATAACTTTATAAAAGATTTTACTATGCAAACATTATGCAGGCACTATGCAAACACTATACATAATAAAATATAATATATTCTAATTATTGTCTAATAAAACAGATAACTTTATAAAAGTATTTTGTTTTATATAAAAAGATTTTACTATGCAAAACATTATGCAACACTATGCATAATAGAATATAATATATTTTATTTATAGAATAACTTTATAAAAGTATTCTGTTTTATATAAAAAGATTTTCTGTATTATTACATTAATAATACCAATAAACCAAAACTGAGTGACTTATCACATAAGCATCAATAATCAATACCGTGTGCTACTATGCAACCACGCATATTACTGTACTTTTAACACCAGGTGTTTCAACATTTAGCGGTAAAACTTCCGCCGTTATTTTCATAAAAATATTTTTGTCATTTTCTCAATCGGACAATAATTCCGTTGTGGGGTCCACCATTGATTGTATCGTCGTACGGATATTCCCCGACAAAAAGAATATTCCCCGACCAATCAAATATTATATAACAACTTGCGTACTTTTCAAAATTTATAAATACTACCCACAACTATAACATTATATCAAATCCACACCATAATATTAAAAAATTATTTCGAGAAAATTAAATATTTATTCATAAAATATGGGGTCTCACAATCTCCCCTCATGAAATTTCGCCCTCAAAATTTACGTACGTACTTGGTATGGTGAACAGGTGAAGATACCTTGACTTCATTTCAGATTCTAATTCTTGAGGTATAACCTTTGAGTGTTGAATACGATCCTTCTTATCCAAGATTTTAACACGTATCTCCTCATACGTTAAATCTTCTGTTATATCGTTTAGTTCTAATTTAATAATGTGGTTCGGGTCGTCCACATATTTATGTAACATCGATACGTTAAAAAAACATTCTGAACACACAACATACTTGGCGGTAAAACGAGTCTATAGGCCACAGTTCCTACTTCATCGAGGATTTCAAATGGGCCAATTAAATCGTGGGTTGAGATTTCCTCTCTTCGTCGATTCTTGCTTCTAGAATAACGCCCTCTTAAACCTTCTTCTTCACATTCATCAGCCATTAGTATGTAGGTTGAGCGGCATTAACTTTATCGATTAAAGTCCAGTCTACTCGTATATTCGTTATCTTCACTTGGGTTTCGAGAGTCTTTAACTCTATCATCATCATTTCTAAGTTATACGAAATGGGTCTTTGGGTTAAAAACATCACACTCGTAAACGCATACGATCTTCTACTCAACGCGTCAGCTACCACGTTCACTTTTTCCCACTATGATATTGAATGTTACGATCGTAATCTTCAACAGCTCGAGCCAACGTCTTTGGCACATTACACGTTCATTTTAGTTGAAGAAATATTTGAGGGTTTAAGAAATAGGTTTTGTACTGGGGTCAATACAAAATTTGATTTCACGCTATAGGGGTAGGCTAAGAAGTCTTCAAGAATATGTCAGGAAATTTATTACCAATAGAAATATCATTCAAAACTGTGACTCTCATCCAAGACTTGGATAACATGTCAAATTGATACCTATCAACTTGCCACCGTCATTCACGACGTTGCCTATATAAAGTATGGCTTCGGTGCATTCCACACAAGAAAGTCAACAACGAAAGGATCGGGGCTCTTTATTTATGGCTTGCTATGACAATGATTGACTTTAGTGGCTTGGTTACTTTGAATTCGCATAACAGGTTGGTTAGGAGTATGAAAGCTAACAACCTTACGAAAAGCATGATGAATAGTTAACCAATCGATTCCTAAAATGGCATCAAAGGCAAGTATTTTCAAAGAGATAAGGTTGACAGGTAACGTGAAAGTGTTGATTTAAACAAGATTTATAAATAGTGGAGGTAACGAAGGTTTCTCCCAACAGATATATCAAAGTCTAACTTCTCTGGAGTTAACTTCAAACATTGAACACAACTAGGTGAAATAAAAGAGTAAGTAGAACCGGTATTTAACACTGTATAGACTTCGCAAGAGTTTATGACTAACATACCCGTGATAATTTTATTCAGGTTCCTCGTCCCGAAAAAAAAAAGCTCTCTCTTAAACAACCGGCTTTGGCTTGTCTGGGACATCCTTTGACATCACTATCCCAGCTGGAATTGACTTAACCATACGACAAAATAGAGCTAGGTGACCTTCTCTTCCGCAATTAAAACCCGTTTTGGATTGTTGCGTACAGTTTGGACGGATGTGTCCCTCCTGTCCGCATTTGAAACATACGACCGGTGGTCGTTCTTCTTCCTTTGAAACGGGTGCTGGTGCCGACGTCTTTACGTCATTGTTGAACCTTCTCTTCTTGAAATGTGCATTCTTATTGTTTTGGCCATGATTACCACCGAAGTTGTTACCATTTTTGACATGTTGATTCCCTCCATGCTTATTGTCACCGCTTTGATGATTGTTATCACTAGTATTGTCATTTTGCCGGCTCCTCTCTTTTGGTTAGGTTGACTCATTATCGCGCTCCAATAACTGAGCCCTATTAACAATATCTGAATACAAACACAGTTAATGAGAGATAAGATATTGACTTATCTCCGGCTTCAAACCTCTTAAAAACATCCGCGTCATTCTCTCTTCATTATCAACCAAGTGGGACGCAAATCGGGACAACTCGGAAAACTTGGCTTCGTACTGCGATACGGTCATGTTGTTTTGCTCCAACTTGATAAATTCCACCTCCTTCATGTGACGAATGCTTTCAGGAAAGTACTTGTCATTGAACAGCTCTTGGAACTTCTCCAAATGGGTAAGTTTTACAGATTCCCACCAGTGATCTACCTCTTCATGCAACATAAAGGTGGAAAAAGGAACCTTTTGCTCCTCGGAAATTGATCAGTGTTGTTGTTTACAGGAGGATTATCGCCATCCTGTTGCACATTGTCCTGATTATTGATCTGTGGAGAATCAACAGTCTCCTGTGCTCCATTGCTTATCTCAACATTTTCAGATGCCATTTTCAAACACTGCCACAAAACAAGGGTTAATTAACATATCACATATTATCTCTATACTCTGACCGACCAATTAAATATCAAATAAACTTAGGTAGGTCATACTAGCGAAGGAATTCCCCGTCTCTCCCCTCCTAGTTCTAGTCCCACATCTTAGCCAGGATCATATCCTAAGCTTTGATACCAACTGTGACGCCCCCAAAATAGGTATACATCACCCATCTTGAGTCGCTTGAGGATACATGGTATAGAATTCAAATACAACTTAATAATACAACTGTCGTGTACAATACGAAAAAACATAAACTGTGAGTTTGAATACAAATATTGTCTACTAGAGAGTATAAAAACTCGAAAGGAGTCCTCATTACAATTATTATCACACTATTTCACAGAATAGTGAGGACTACTAATCCATCATCTAGGACCATCACTCTGTTCCCCGACTAGTCCCAGCTACGTTCTCATTTCCTAAAGAGAACAGTGAAAGAAAGGGAGAGCTCAACTAGCCCAGTAAGAAATATTATGACTAGAATAATGCAGAATAATTTATCGTTAGCCGTCAACAGTGTTAAACTGATAAAATATAATAACTATCAAGTTTAACTGCAGCGGAACAAGCAATCCATTAAAAGAGTCAAGTAGAGAATAAAATCTACTATCTTCTATGATTTAAAAGTTTTTTCATGACTTTTATCGCTGAGACTCAACTTAATAAATAATCCACATCATCGAATCACCCTCGCACTACTACCAAGGATATTCTTTAGTATCACGACCAATTAATTATCCATGCACTACTGACTAAAGATAATCATGTTTTCATCAACGGTCCCGATCATGCCATAAAATAATTCATCTTTTTTTACGACCAAAGAGAATCCATAGCCATAATCATACCAAAAACTGTCCATCAATGCACTACGAGCCAATGAGGACTTTTTTCACATCATTTGCAACCACACGAATTACTGTACTTTTAACACCGGGTGTTTCAACAGTTAACGGTAAAACTTCCTCCGTTATTTTCATAAAAATATTTTTGTCGTTTTCTCAATCCGACAATAATTCCGTTGTGGGGTCCACCAATGATTGTACCGTCGTACGGATATTCCTCGACAAAAAGAATATTCCCCGACCAATCGAATATTATATAACAACTTGCATACTTTTCAAAATTTATAAATACTACCCACAACTATAACATTATATCAAATCCACACCATAATATTAAAAAATTATTTCGAGAAAATTAAATATTTATTCATAAAATATGGGGTCTCACATTGAAGATATATGATTCCTATGTTTCGAGCATGCTTTAAAAATGAAATTGTTGTACTTGTTGAGCTTGTTATGCTCACTCTTGCTTGAACCATATTAATGCAGCTTAGATCGAATGGACCGCATGATTCGTCAAGGATAAAGTGAAGGCTAAAGCGAACTTGTAGATTACCTATGGGATAGTATAGGTTTGTAATGATAATATTTGATATTATGACAAGAACAAATGTAACGGTTATAAAGAACCTAGGAAATGATAGAACTATTTTGGAATATATATAAGACATATTCGTTCTTTTGAGGTATTTCGATTGAATGTTTGTGTGAACTGTAGCACCGTGGAACACCATATGTCGGGTTGGAAGAGACCCGGATTTAGAGGCGTCACAGGCAAGATGATGCACAGTTGGCTCAATGCATCATGCTCACATCCATGAATAACGAGCTTCAGCATGAAACTACAGATGCTCCTACTAAACTCCTACACGTCTAGTAGTTGATGGTCAGGAAAGTAGGACTAATAGATATCAGATGTCTAAGGAGCTCTTCCGATCTAGAATGACCAATGACATTACAGTATAGACACATGTCCTAAACATGATCAATTTGATTGAACAATTAGGACAACAAGTTTTGTCACGGATGGAGAGTTGAGCCAAGATTTGATCTTGCAGTTACTCTCGGACTCCTTCTCACAATTGTTGTGAATTTTTCATATGAACAAGCTAGATATCAGCTTCGCTGATTTGCTTAACATGTTAAAAAATGTTGAGAGTCACTTTTCAACCAAGAAAGACCAAGTCTTACTGGTAGGGGTCAAAGGATCTTCTAAAAAGAAGAACGATTCTAAGAAGGTAAATAAAAAAGGCAAAAAAAGGATAATAAGAACAAAACTGATACGGATAGCAAAGGAGTTTGCTTCCACTACAATAAGCCTGGACACTAGAAAGAAACTGCAAGAAACATCTTGCAGAGGCTAACCAGAAGAAGCTTAGAGAAGTTTTGGTTACCAATACAATTTTTTTCATGATTTAAAATAATTTTTTTAAGTCAAGGTTCTACTTGGGTATTGGATACCGAATTTGGTTATCATAAATATAGATTTATGAAGGGACCAAACAAAAGTAGAAAGCTAAAGAAAGAAACGTAATCCTATGTGTGGGAAATGAAGCAAAGGTTGTTGCATTAGCCATAGGAACTTATAGTTTAGCACTGCCTACGGGCAAATCTATTAAGTTAATAAGTTGTTATTATATTCTAGTTCTCGTTGGAAACATTATTTTTATTTTGTTGTTGGACAATGAAATCTTTGGTATTATATTTAAGAACAATTGTTGTTCTATTTATATTAATAATATTTTGTATAGAACTGGAATATTACTTAATGGATTTAGTATACTTGACTTATGTGAAAATAATTTTGCATATTGAACAAATTAGTATAAGAAAAGGAGATGATCATTCAAAGAGTTGAATGTGTGTATTTGCTGAAATACAAGTGTGAATTATTTGAAAGGTTCAAAGAATTCAGAAGTGAAACAAATTGGAAAAGTATTAGGATTCTTTGATCAGATCAAGGAAGGAATACTTGTGCAATGAGTTTTTGGATCATCTCAAATGGTTTTCTCACAATGGACGCCTCCTGATATGCAATAATTGATGTATCTGAAAGGAAAAATCGTACCTTGTTGGACATGGTGCGGTCCATAATGATTTTATCGACATTCTAGTATCCTTCTGGGATAATGCCCTAGAAATGGTTGCATATCTACGAGAAAGGTAACCTCAAAATTTGACCCCAAGAATCCATAAGAGTTATGAACAGGGAGGATTCCTAATCTTAAGTATATTAAGATAAGGGGTTGTCCAGCTTATGTGAAAAAGGTTTCAAAGGATAAGCTTGGGACAAGATTTGACAAGTACAAATTTGTGGGACATCCTAAAGTAAGTTTAGGGTATATGTTCTATAATCCTACTTAGCAAAAAGTGTATGTTATGAAACACGCTACCTTCTAAGATAAAGGTGTTTATTATTGAAGGGGCTAGTGGGAGGATAATAGATCTTGAAAAGTTCAAGAACCACAAATCACTATAAGTTAAATAAGAGGAACCTGTAGATAGACCTATTGTACCACAACCGAATTGTAAATCTGGAATAGTACCGAAGATACCTGGGAGGTATGGATTCATCATAGATGATGATGATGAGGTACGCATCATAGAAGATGATGATCTAGTAACATACGATGATGTAAGAGTTGTAGACACTTAGAGAAATGGATTGAAGCAATCTTCTCAAAAATGGAACATTCTTTTTGATATGATAATCAAAAGAGTTTAATTTTATCAAAAACAAGAATGAACCTAATGTGTACAGAAGAGTCAGTGGGAGCGTTGTGATATTCCTAGTATTATATGTTGATATACTAAGGATAAGGAATAACATACCAATGCTACAATCAATAAAGATAAAGTTGTCCAAACATTCCTCCATGAATGATTTGGGAAGAGTATCATAATTGGGGATAAAAATCTATATAGATAGATTTAAAAAGATGCTCAACTTAACCCAAGAAACGTATATTCATTTGATTTTAAAGCTGTTTAGCATGGCACACTCCAAGAGATGTCTCATGTTGATGAGCCAAGGAGTGTATCTCTCTTAATAATCCCCATAGACTCCTAAAAGAGAGATCGCATGAATGACAATCATGTATACAATGAAATATACGAGACCTGATGTTGATCGGTCATATTATGGAGAAGATCACTGTCAGACAGTGAAAAACATCTTAAAGTACTTAACCGACAGTAAGGATGTGATTAAAATTTATGGTGGGTCTAAATTAAAATTAGAGGACTTAACATACTCAAGTTTTTTAGACAGACCAAGACGATAGAAAAACCACTTTAAGGTAATACGTTACCTTGAACGGTGGTGCAGTGAAATTAAAAAGGTTCCAAACAGCAAAGCGTTGTTGGTTAAGTAATAAAGATAAATAATATAACTGGAAATGAAGCTGCAAGTTGATTGTTTGGGTGAAAATTTCATTACAGAACCAGGAATAGTTCCTAAGTCTCATCTTGGATCTAAACATGTGTTGCGACATTTTCATTTGATTAAAGGAATCATTAAAAGATGGGAAATCACTATAGAGATATTGGACTATCAAAAATAACATTACATATCCATTAACTAAAGCTTATCCAACAACAAGATAATCGTCACTTATAGAAGATGGGTATGAGATACCATGACGATTGGCTTTAGTGCAAGTGAGAGATTGAAAGTAGTACTCACACAAGCCAATCATGTTTGATGATACAGCATATACTTTGTAACAATCTTATTCATTTATTAATAAAAAGTATTAATTTATTAAAGACTTTTAATTATCTACATGATGCTGCTTTATAATATGTGATAAACCCATAGTTTTAAGCAATGCTTTTAGAATAATGATGATGATCATTCTAATGAGATCTAAATTCTTAGAAAGCTTAAAACTAAAATAGTTCCCAATAGTTGGATTACAAAATAGGGGATTAGTGAATCCGGATAGATTGGTACATACGTTGCTTGCTTATTGGATGAGGATGATTGATCTCATGATCATTTGTGTGGAGACACTAAAGCAAGTATTTAGGTGCTTATTAGAGAATAAGTTCATCGAACGTGGCTCGCTAAGGAATACCTAATGGAGTTTTACTTTCATGTCAATAGGAATTCGTGTAGTGATAGTAGTACAAGTGATCTTTGGACTTGAGATCATCATAGTATATTTTTTATTATGAGTTATACTTTGACTTATTCCTTAAGACCCTTAGGGTATATCAAAGGGTATGCTTGGGTATAATAAGTCGTACATGGAGATAATGTATGATCAATAAAGAATCTAGCACTTCTAGTAAAAGAAGAGTAATATCCTATGTGATTCGATAAATGACAACCCAGTAGTCCTTGGCCAAGGCAAAATGAAATTAGAAAGGAGTTTCTAATTTGCATTATTTGGAGTTGTGCATTTAAGAGTCGAAATACATATAATTAAATAAAATAAGACTTGACAGTAATTCCATGTCTTCTATTTAATTGGGACATTGTATGGTGGAAGGATTGAATTGTACGATAACTATTTACTCAAAGGTTCTTTTGTGATTAATGTTGAAATCTATATTATCTAGAAAGTCGTTAATCACTAGGGAGGTTTATCCCTATTGTAGAATAAATATTATCTATTTAAATAAAATAATAGCTTAATTTATTTATTTAAATAAGATTAGAATGGTTCTAATTGATTTATTCCCAACCGGTTTAATATTGAGAACCTAAAGGTTCACACCATAAAAGGAAGAATAATTATTTAAGAAGCAAATGGCATAATCGTAATAATAAGTTAAGTATATTTAATTTAATCTATGGTGATAGAATAAATTAAATAGCTTAATATTTATTATTTAATATTTTGGAAATATCAAATATAAATTAATAAGAGGAGTCTTATTATTATTATTACTATTACTATTATTTAATTTCTAAAGGAGTTTGAGAATTAATTAATAAAAGTAATCTCATAATATCCTAATAAGATTAGGAGGCTGGTTAATTAAAAGACTTTAATTAATTATTCCTAATAAGATTGGGAGCTTAATTAATCAAAGGAGTTTAATTAATTAAAATAAAATCTAATTCCTTAATTGTTAAGGAGGGTTGCCTACATCTATAAATAAGAGGAGTCTTATTATGGGTGAAGTGTTGTTGTTGACTTTTTAACAACAGACGTAATTCCAATAGTTGGGAGAGTACACCCTTTTCTATGAGAGATAGAGAAACTAGGGTTTTACCAAACACCCATCTCCTTGAATCTTTTTTCTTCCTTGGTGGATCACCTCTAGAGGCCAAACCAAAGGATGATGTTCCCTGATTCATGTGCACTGTAAAGTAAGTGACAATGCCATGGGTGCATCTTTGAGACGAGAAAGATGATAGAGGCTAAGAACGAGCTATCTATTACCTCAGCAAAAGGTTCAGCAGCAGTGAACACAAGTACACTCTGATCGAAAAGACGTGTTGTGATTTAGCATGGGCTTCCATAAGGTTACAACATTACCTCCATGGTCACACAACCCATCTCATATCCCGCGTGGATCCTCTCAAGTACCTGTTCAATAAACCCATATTAAATAGTCGGCTGTCCAGATGGCAGTTGATCCTCCAACAATTTGACATCGTATATGTGACTCAAAAGTCCATCAAAGGTCAAGGAATCGCGGATCAACTGGCCGCCGCACCTTCAGGGGATTTCAAACCCTTGGAAACATATTTCCCTAATGAAGGAGTAATGACAGTGCAACAACACCATCAGTATGATACGCGCCAATCATGGAAGATGTATTTTGATGGAGCTATTAATATGGAAGGTTTTGGAGCTGGAGTAGTTCTAGTATCTGATACGGGGGAGCAGTATCTCGTTGCCGTCAGATTACAGTTTGTCAGCACCAACAATACAACTGAGTATGAAGGCTGTCTCATGGGGGCTAAAACTTGCCCGTTCAATGGGCATCAGGCAGTTAACTGTCTTTGGAGATTCGGAGTTGGTAATTAGACAATCCACCGGAATCTATCAAACCAAGGAACTACATTTGCTACCATACCATCGATAGGTTTTGAGAATGGCTTTGGAGTTCAAAGAAATCTTTCTACACATTTCTCGTAATAGGAATGACTTTGCGGATGCATTAGTAACTTTGGCCTCCTTGATTCGCATATCAGACAAGGAACACTTGCCGAACGTCGCAATTTCCCTGCATAAGGCCCCAGCCTATGGGAATTATGTTGGAGAAGTATCGGATGAGCTACCTCCCATCAAACATCCTTCGTATCAGCATATCAAGGAGTATCTACGAGATGGATCTACACCTGCTGAGGCGAGCCCGACTGAGAAAAGGCGGATCCATCGACTTGCTATGAAATTTTACCTAAGTGGAGATGCGCTCTACAAAAGAGATGCAGGACTAGGTCTCCTCAGATGTTTGGACAAAGATTTAGCCCAAAGGCTTATGGATGAAATCCATGGTGGAGTCTGTGGGCCCCACATGAGTGGCCCCCTCCTTGTTAAAAAAGTCCTCGGGACGGGACATTATTGGCTATCTCTCAAAGCTGATTGCAATGACCACGTCAAAAGATGCTATTAGTGCCAGATTCATGGGAATGCTATACACGCCCTTCCACAGGAACTCCACAATATGAGTTCGCCTTGGCCCTTCTCAATGTGGGGAATGGACGTTATCGGGCCCATCGAGCCTAAAGCCAGTAATGGTCACCGATTTATCTTCACCATGATCAACTACTTCACCAAGTGGGTAGAAGCAGCCTCCTTCCCCAGGGTTACCAAAGAAGTCATCATTGCTTTCATCAGAAACAATGTCGTTTGTCGATACGGACAACTAGAGGTGATTGTGTCAGAGAATGCCAATAACCTCAACAACAAAATGATGGAAGAATTATGTAGTAAATTCCACATCAATCATATTAACTCGGTCATCTATCATCCGAATATAAACGGAGCTGTTAAAGCGGCTAACAAAAACATCAAGAAGATTATACAAAAGATGTCCGCCAACCACAAAGATTGGCCTGACTTATTGCCTCTGACTCTGTTAGCCTACAGAACCTCAATGCGTACTTCCACTGAGGCAACCCCCTACGCTTTAACATATGGGATGGAAGCAGTACTCCCCATAGAAGTTGAGATAGAATCTCTCAGAGTGTTGATAGACGCTCAGCTGGATGAAGACCAATGGGTACAAGACAGGTATCACCAATTGTCTCTAATAGACGAAAGGCGAACCGCGGCTATCTTCAATGGTCGATTATATCACAAAGGATCGCGAGATCCTACAACAAAAAAGTCCGACACGGCAGTTTAAACAACATGACTTGGTTTTGAAGAAGATTCTTGACAACCAAGATCAAAGTTAAGGGAAAATTCGCTCCCTAAGCTGGGAAGGCCCGTTTATTATCACGGAAGTATTGGCAGGAGGCGCTCGGATTCTGCGAGGAAATGGACGCCGATGAATTTCCATAACTCATCAACTCGATAATCGTGAAAGCGGTATTATATCGAAGTAACCAAAGAAACACCTTGGTGCATAATCATCGAGTCACGGTCATTCCGGTTCTTTAACCCTTTACCGCCTACAACTTTCCTACACTTTGCCCCTCAGGGAAATATACTTGTTCAAGCCAGCAGCCTGGCTTCTCTGCGTTCCTACAACTTAGGTCATCCCACCACGGATTGAACCTCTTGCGTTTAGAGTTTGGCTTCCCATTCCTGGGATCAAACTTTTCCCCTACAGTTTATCCTCAACCTAGGATTAAACTTTCTCTTCCCCGCACTCTGATCCGCACATGGGATCATGCTTTTCCATTGCATACGAGGGCGAACTCGTCGATTTGATCTCCTCTTCAATAGATACGTAGGGCAACCATTTCATATGGCCCGGTCCGCAATAAAACAAAAACAACAAAAACACTTCTACCCTTACAAAAACAAAAAAAACAACCAAAAACATTCCTACACCATTTCTACCATATCTGACGTTGAACCTCTTACACCAAGTTGAACTACGCATGACACCGATCTCCTCTTCGATAGAGTGCGTGGCTGACCATTCATGGTGCGGTCTCACCCCCCTACCAAAACACAAACCATTGTCAATTGGTACTGGGATTCTCTTTCAATCCACTACATTTCATTCGGCTTCAGACCAAAGGGATGGAATTACCTGAACTCCTCCCAAATAGGAGATTCGGCGACCATCTAAGCTGTGGTCATACCTTTAAGAGAAACACCAATCCATAAGAGATGGAATTAACTAGGCTTTTCCTAAATAGAAGTATTGGCTACCATCTGTGGTGCGGTCAATCTTAGAGAGGAAAGCCACACTCCTCTCCACATTTACATCTAGAAACCAGTCCCAAGACACCAAAGATGGTAGGGATACACATAGATCGATGATCCATTGTGAACTATCCAGAGACAACTCAATGTCCATCCACCCAAGAGGAATTCAGAATACATCAAAATCATAAGCCCTGACGCAGCAGGCAAAATATCAAGCAAATAGCAAGGCATATCTAAAAGGGAAGTGATCCAAAAATATATTTCCCTATCATATATATAATGTTGTTTAATATATACAATGGAAACTGTACATGACAAAATGGCTAAGCTAGTCTGTGCAGGTTAATGCAAGCTCATCTACAAGTCAGGGTATATGCGTGCTAACAAGCCCAACATGGCGTCCCTCTCCGAAGATGGAGGTGAAGCTATGGTCTCCTGTATGAGAATATCCACACGACCCAACAGATCTGCAGCCATCTGCATGGTGACCATATGATCATCAATATATGTGCTCATCTCTGCGATCATACCAGTGGTAAGGGACCTCACTGCAGTACTATCTGTGACAGCTACATCCCTAACAGATATAACACTATCCCACTCAACTATCACTACATCTCTGGCTGATATGGCCTCATCTGGCTCAACAATAGCGGCATCTCTGCGATCTAAGGCCGCGTTTCTCTCAAACAGATCTGCGTCCCTCCCATCAAGGGCAGTCAGCATCATAGATCGAGCCTGATCTCTCTCAAAGGTCATCAGATGAAGACTCTGCTCTAAGTACTATGCTGAGAGCTGAATCACGACAGTACTGGTACTAGGAGAATCCGGAAGAAATGCTGGCAACCCAGTAGCGGGCTCCTCCTCAATGTAGGTATCGATGTCCTCCATGGGCTCCACATTGTCTGGATCGCTATTCGGTACTGCAGATACTGCTGCAGCCGACAAAATCTCTATCTCCATCCATACGAAATACTCTGTAGAACAACCTGGACGGCTCACAGAAAAAGAAGCTATCTCACGCTGATCCCAACAAGCATACACACGGGATCGGTTCTCTGCTAAAAGATATCGAGAAGCTGAACGCTGACCTATCACCCCCTCGAAAGGATGAAAATCCTGGAACTGGTCGAACTGCGACATCACGGCCAATGGGTGATAAGTGGTCACGCCCCTCAAGCCAGCCAGAGGGAGGAAGTCCATGCCTGGAGAGTGAGTAATGAAGCTCTATGGTGAGCAAAGCCCCGAGTACGGCAATATGCTGAATGGATCTCGGATATCTGCCAAAAATGCGGACCAAGACAAAGCATTTGTACACTCCGATGGCTGAAAGGAGTATGACATGGCTACATCATGGGTGAACCAATACCCATGCCGTCTAAGGGTACCAACCGATCTCAAGTGTGACATAAACCACACATACAGCATGATCGAACTCCCAGTGAACACTCCTGACGGGTAAGTACAGCAGTAGGATGCTGACCGCAGGGTCTCTGCTACGATCATAGGTACAATGGTGCGATCCTCTCTAAGAGCTCTCACAGCCATGATGACACCAATGTCTATCTCGTCCATATATCGTGGCATATAGACATACGACAGTACGCATAGCAACAATACATCGACTCTGGCCAAACGCCAATAATCATCCGGTATGGTGAAATCCCGGGAATGTCGCGAATAGCTGTCCGCCGAGCCAAATCTGTCATACAGAAAACGCTGGGATATCATGTGGCTAGATGTCAACTCATCCTGTACTACTCTGCCTCGCAATCCTGTGAGAGGCATGAATCGCCTACTCATGTCTCCCAAAGCTAGATGCACGCAAGGTCTGTCTAAAGGCAGCATCGTTAAACGTACATACTCCTCAAGAGTAGGAGTCAACTCATGGGTGCCAAATCGGAATACTTGCCTATCTGGTAGCCAATGGTCTAGCATCCCGTCTACAAATCCTGCGGGAACATGAAAAGGTAATAAAGTCATGGTATGCTGCAGTAACTGATCTACGGTCACCCTATCTGGTGGTGACATGCTATCATACCACGATCGCATACCCAATACCACCACTAACGGTTGGGTATGATCTATACGGCTAACGGTCGAAGAAGACATCTGTATGGGCCGTGTCAAAAGACTATCCAGGGGTCAATGCTGAATATCTCTGGACATACATATACATATGCATAACATGATACATGCATAACAGATAATGGATGGCAATATGATATAGGGAATGAAAAGCGGTGCATACATTCCTAAGTATATCATCATCTAATACATCACTCTGTCATGACTACAAATACGAGGAAATGGGGCACATACACCCTACTACTACTGAGAGGCCTATCAAAAGATATAGCGAGAATGGGGAGCGACCACCCAATATCTAATGAGAGGCCTATCAAAAGATATAACGAGAATATACATCAGAAGAAGACATGGATGTCACGTCCTCAATCTGTCCACTGATGTAACTCCTCTGAGTCTTTGGATCTATATCAGCGAGGATGTCGGGCCTATAAAGCGAGGAGGATGTCTGCCGCAAAAGCTGAATGGGTAGTCCGAGGGGCGGTGCTTTGAGTTAGAAGGAACAAATGACTCGCCTCTGCTTTGGATCTCTGCCTAAATGCCGGATAAATATATGTAACTGATCCAACTGTCGGGTCAAGCTATCAATCTGGGTTATATGAGTCGGAGCTCGGACACAAGCTACCCAATCCGTCATCATCAAGGATCCTAAAACCATATCCCCCATAAATTGTGTGGCGCGGGACTAGGCTCCAATAGTGCAAGGGAACCACCACCGCTGGAACGTCTCCTGAGTACATGGACCCTCTAATAATGCAAAACCGTCAACCCCCAACAATGGGATATCAGTGATGGGTGACTGTGATACGGGCCAATGACGCCTAACAGGAGACAATATCGGTACATGGATCTCCCCTGTGGTGCTCCTAATAGCACGCTCTCCTAAATAGAGCTCCCAGCCTCCATCTATGAAGAAAGGAAATCTCCTGGTGGAAATTAAATACTCGACTCCATTCGGGTGTCCATCCTCAAAGTCGATGGTCAAATGTTCCCCTGAGTAGGGAATCCATGTGATGGTGTCAGCTGTCAGCAACTCCAGCTACATACAGCAGTGAGTGAATCCCTCAGCTACAGGGACCTTTGGTAAAATAGAATGGTGCCATCGTCGTCCTCGTGGATAGGTATCTAAACCTAACACACTCACAGGACGCAAATATGGGAGCCTCTCATAGGCCCAAAACTGCCAACACAATGGCAAAACATTTCCTATCAGTAAACACTCTTAACCTATGAATGGGAAAAGATAAGAGAAATACTCACAACAGAAATGGGTAAAATCCTAGCCAAGCCTCGGTCAAACCCTGTGAGCGCATGCGCATGCCCCAGAGGAAATAGGCAAAAGTGTAAGAGCCCCAATCGTACTCTCCAATACGGTCCACATCACATGTGGCACTGACCAAAGCAAAATATACCGTGGAAGAGTTATCTGCTATGAAGTAGCCTCGAATGATCATCAGGATCAATCGCCGTAGAACGCTATCCCTGATCCTGACATCATCAGGCATGGGCTCACTCAAAAGCCCACTCATAGCATCTACGGTCAAAAGGACTCGAACAGACGATTACATTTTTGGCGCCTCGTCGAACTCTAATAAGGATCTCGGCAATGGTGGGGGTGATATTCGCCATTCAAGGCACTAGCTCCCCTTCAAACTCCATACCTGTGATAAATCGCCAATCCATAGGCGTCATCATCACCTCAAATCAAACAGATGGAGTGGTGAGTGCGATGAAACCATCGCTCAGACAATGTCCTGAGGTAACCCCAGGGACAATGACGGGGGTGGATGGAGAAGAATGCCCCGAATCCCCACTCATGCACTACTACTCTATAGTCAGGATGAAGCGCTTGGTACATGGAGTGAATGCTAAACCGATTCCCTCGGTCATATATAAAACCGAGAACACGCATGAAATGCAGATCAACATCAGAACCCTTTAATCCTCATCAATAGGAAAGAAGAAAGATCAAAGTCTAACGCCATACCTCATTAGCATGCAAGTACATTGATGGATGTTTGCTCAAATCACCCAGCAACTCTGGGTTTACCACCTGGATACTCGAAAGCTCCCTACGAGGGACATGCGCAGCATGAGCGGGATCCTCAATCAGAATATCCGCCTCCTCATCCTAAACATCTGGCACATCTTCCCGAACTGGACGAATCACGACCTCCACCAATCGACGAGGCTGTCTGACAGAATGGGGATGAGGCACTTCAGAAGCCCTCCATCGTACACCAGAAGTTGTCCTATAGGAACTGATTGGCTAATCCGGATCCATAATATCTGGACAACAAGTCTCCAAATCACTCACCTTAGAAAGGGTGTGGTACTTCCTTACCTGGAGCTTTCTAAAATACATTTATGACTATATGCATGCATGCATTTACTTTAACATATAATAGAGTTGAAATGCATGAATACCCGATGCCTACATTTGGAAAAATTTTGCCATAGTCCCCTTTGAAAATAGGACTATCCACATGCACACAGGCATGTCTAGGTGGCCATTCAGTAGCACACCTGCCCCAAAGTCACATACATAATATATGCATTAAAAATCAAAATCCTCATGCATAAGGCCAACCTCAATACTAGGAGTACTTTGCCTTGCTACCTTTTGCTCATTGGACCTCAAATAGGACAAAAAATAGCAGAAAAAGGTGTCAATTTGACAGTCTCAAAAGTCAATTTTTTTCATATCATTATGTTCAGCATGGTTTAATACTAACATTTATTATGTTGAATATTTTTTATCAAGTTATTTGTACACACATAATCACTACTATGTGTTTAGATGTATTTTGTGCGATAACTCACAATCCAGCCGGAGAAAGCTGGAAAAAATACATGCATACGTTCTACAAGAGATAGTGTAGAACACTTGTACGGTGACAGAATTTGCAGAAAGCAGCCCGAACTCAATAGATCTGAAGATGGCTCGCGGTTTTCTCTATGCGAAGCAAGTTGAAAGTGACTTGTGAAGACCAACCTACAGGATTTATGATTCACGGTTGGCCGCTGGCTCATCTGCGGCTGCAGCAGCTGTACCTGCGGTGCCCCTATGTGGGCCCCACCCCTCCGGCTCAGTCCAGTTCGAGTTGCAAAGGAGTTCTTACGGACTAAAAAGGTCAAATCGGGAATAAAAATGCCACACGATTGAGCAAAATAGCATACAATCCGGGTCTTCTCAGATGAGACTTTGAACCTGTACATCAATCATTGGTAGTCACATGAACTCAAGGTATACCCTGCCGATGACCTCAGTTATCACAAATCGCATACGGCAATACCTCATACAGGTCCGATGTCGCCGACTCCGGGTCGTTACCCTACGTGACTCCCCGACGGGGGTTACAACGTGAGTCCCCGACGGGGGTTACAACGTATATCTTCGGCGGGAGTAATAACGCATGCTCAGCCATTGACACATATATCAACGAAGATCAAACAGCCTTGACGTTATCTCAGCCGATGGCAAGTAAACCCATCGAAGCATTAAGAGCTGTACCCATGAGTCCTCAGTAGATCCCCGGTGGGGGTTACAACACACGTCCATCCGTTGACACGTTTGCCAACGAAGGTCAAGCAGCCTTGACGTCATTTCAGCCGATAGCAATTAAACCTATCAGAGCTCTAGAGCTATTCGAGGTTTTCATACCCAACTGCTTGTATTTCCCAGCATATCCCCGGCGGGGGTCACAACGCAATGCTCCGTTGATCTACACGACAGTGGAGGTCAAGCAACCTTGACAATCTACCCATAGAGTTTTCAGCCGTTGATTCAAACGTCAGCGAAGGTCAAGCAACCTTGACAGTATATCCCACAGGATTTTTCAACCGTTGATTCACATGTCGGTGAAATACACGTCAACGAAGGTCAGGCACCCCTGACAACATTTGTTGTTGGCAGTAAATCCAACAGAATCGTGACATATTCTGGAGATACTAACCAGGAGAGGTCAATGTTATCAAAGAGGATAGATGATGGAATATGTTATACACATCCTCAAACAGATCAAACTTTATCCCCACAGATCTCTTACACATAAGAGGTACATCTTCAGGATCAAATCATTATCAAAGACACAAGAATTTAGTGATAACTCCAACATTAACATCCTAACAGATTCGAATTACACATCAAATCTGGTCAGCATTGCCAATCCTCAGTTGAAGCAACAGGGAGCCAACAATCATCCCCAGCGTGTTGGGCTACAACCCCGTACACACGCATCATACATTTGCATCATGTTGCTATCCATAGCACCATGTTAGTCTTGTCACGTTTCAAGTGTCTAGGATTCTTTATCCTACCCATGCATCGCCATGCATGAGTATGATAAAAAGGGGCATCTATAGACACTCGAAATTTTTTGTACTACTGTCACTAACATTGTAGGAGGACAAATTCGTCTTTTAAGAGGGAACCCTGAAAGACAATCCAAATCCATCTAGGATACTAGGAAGTTCATCTCACCTACGGATCACAATCTGGGAGTAACAATTCCAACCTCGGATGTAACCCCGAGGCCTGCAGATACAATACCAGAACACACACCGGAGAAGACCGATTACTCTCGGAGATGACCCCGAGGTATCAAGTCTCAGTCCCAACCATGGGAATAGCCACCAACCTTAGTGATAACCCTAAGGAATGTAGTTTCAGCGATAACCCCAAAAATGCTTGTTTCAAATGTGACCAGCTTCAATCTCGGCGCTCACAACGAGATACACTACACCAACCCGTCAATAACATCGGGAAGACAGGCACACCTCAAAGGTGACAATGAGGACCTTCAACAATTACAGCAGTCCAATCTCAGCGAAGTATGAGCAACATTTATTTTATCAGCCCAATCCGGCGATAACACTAGTGAGGGGAAACATCGTTATCTAGTCAACACGATGCCATGTCACGTCTATACGCTACAATGTCCCACAAGACTAACCAATCCCGAGTAACAATTGTGCGGGGTATCGAATGAAAGTTGAAGCTTGAAGACCGGAGGGCATCGTCCCATCTTCAATGACTTCGCACAAACTATAATCCCATGCCATCGTACAACTCTCGACAACGGCGGTCCGAAATAGGTCCTGTATACCTCAAACGGATGCCCAGATTGCACTTCTGAAAGTCCTATTGGACATTACAGTGCCTGAGTACACGTACTTCGAGACGACCCATCCCGAAAAACTTGAGCCCACCCGGGTTGCCTCTGGTACACCTGCGGCTCAGCCGCAGGTACACCTGCGGCTAAAATGCCTATAAATAGAGGGCTTGGGGTGCTAATTTTCAAAGAGAAATAGGCGAGGAAGCCCTGCCTAATTTGCTCTGCACTCACCCCATACAGTGTACTTTCCCCTTTTAAACACCTGTGAGCTCATATATAGCCCTTTTGTACCCACAAAAGTATATGTTTATCCACTCTAAAGATATAAAAGTCTTCTTTAGCAGTCAGTTGTAAGCCTTCTCACACACTTTAGAGTCTTTCTCTTCATCTTTGCACACACCCTTCTACACGTTGAGAGTTGTCTTTGCTTGTTTTGCCCGGACTTGATGCTGTGGTTTCATTTGATCTGTATATATATATATATATATATATATATATATATATATATATATATATATATATATGTACATATATATTGACTAACATTATCGAGTTATGCCTCGATTGAGCCTGAACTTGATGCGGAGCATTTATTTGCTTTAATATATATCTATATATATATATATATATATATATATATATATATATTTACATTTTATATATATTAATCGTGTGTGTTTAACTTTGTTCGATGAGCCTAAACTTTGGTATGGTGCATTCTTTGCTTTAATATATATATATACATTTATATATATTAAGCGTGTGTGTTGGACTTTGTTCGATGAGCCTAGACTTGATGCGGAGAGTTTATTGCTTTATATATATATATATATATATATATATATATATATATATATATATATATATATATATATACATTTATATATATTAATTGTGTGTAGAACTTTGTTCGATGAGCCTGAACTTGATCTAGTGCGTTTACTCGCTTTTATATATATATATATACTTATATATATGAAGCGTGGTGGGACTGCATTCGATGAGCTTGGATTTTACATCCGTGTGTTTATTCGCTATATATATATATATATATATATAATTTGCGTCTTGCCTCGAGTTTCCTTCGTGGCGTTGATCGCTTTTCTGACTTTATTTACATTAAATCACTTTAGAGTTTCCTTCATGTGATTGATAGTATTTGACTTTATTTACATTCTGTCACTTTGGAGTTTCCTTCATGACGGTTGGCCAAGTATTCTGACTTTATTTATGTTTGTCCCACCTGGAGTTTCCTCCGTGGCGGTTGATAGCTTTTAACAGCTTTATTTATATTTTGATCCCCTGTGGAGGTTCTTCGTGGTTGGTGATCATGTTTGTATATATATATATTTACAACTTTTATATATATACCTGCTTATTGCTTTCATACAAATTGCAGTATCATATGCGCCTAGGAATCATGTGATCCTGATTGACCTTTTGGATCTAGATTCGGTTCGTGATGGACATTTTCAAATTAAGCGACTTGTAAATTATTCTGCGTGTGTTGAATTTCCTCAGATGGTTTCCATACCCACGAGGAAGTTGGCATTATTTTGTACATTATTTTCGCACGGATGCATCGCATCTGTCAAATAAAATCAATCAAGCCGATAACTTAATAAAGATGGGAGTATAAAAGGTCTCAATTACTATTGAGCTTCAGGGTTTGAAAAACCTCTTTTATAAAACATCACTGCCATATCTTGCTAAAAATTGAATTTTTACATAAATTCAAACCCTATGTATATAGGTTCGAACGAGGCCTCGCACTACTTCCAAATAACAGCACATTGACCCACGCACACATACATTCAGATAACAGTTTCTTGAGAAGAGGCGGTCACCGTGGTAACACGGATGTCGGGGGTGCCTAACACCTTCCCCCACATAACCAAGTCCCCGGACCCTAATGAATCTCGGTTTCACCAACCCGTATAGCAGTGTCACATCACTGGGTTAATGTGCAAACCTTTTCTCGGTTGTGTTGGTACAACCATTTAAAAAACCAACTGACGACTCTTAACAGTTCCATCGTCGACATTATACATGTCAGACCTTTTTCACTTATTTTTTCAAACAAATCTCACCTAAAATGAGAACACCAAAGAACAAGTAACGGAAAGGGACATCCAAAAATCCCAATGTCGATAAGAGGTACTCCATTATCTAATACCATCTCCACCAAATATTTTGTACAATCACCCATTATAGTCCACTTGAAAATTTTATAATACTCAATGCTTGCAATTTTTTACTCAGGATTCCTTGAAACCCAATATCAATTTTTTACATTAACTCAGTAGTGGTAATTGATAAATGTTTTGAGTTTCTAGGCTATGGATAGAGATTAAACTAAAACAAAAAAAACATAAAGGCAAAACTCACAAAACCATATCCTTTGGATCATACAATGTTCTTATCAATGATAACAATGACCTCAAGGATTTCCCCAAACGACTCAAAATATCCACAACCTTGATAGCTTGGTCATACATGCCTTTCGTAAGTCCTCTGTACCTACGATATAAGGGTTAGCCGCAATATGAAGTCAATGATTATAGCTGAAGAAGAAATCAGAACCAAAAAATGAATGGAATCATATAAATTAAAACCACTAACATCCAAATCAGAACTAATTGTAAAATAAAAAATTGAATTCAAGAAAGAGAAGAATATTAAATATCGACGGATGATTTGAAGACAATGGCTTCCGGGCACCACTTGGGTCCAAATTTGGGGCGGGGAGGTAGTTTTCCATCGACGAGGCGGAAGGAGGAATCGTCGTCTCCATTAGTGGTGAAGGAATCATCACCAGTGAAGTCGAAGGTGGAGTCGACAGGGTTAGAGCACTTCTAGGGTTTAACCGGTCCCCAGCCGTCGGGGTTGAAGGGGACGACGCTGATTTCAAAGCCTACCATATTGTTTTTCGATCTGATTGAGGTGAGAGAGTGAAGATGAGTGAGAGATAGCGGAGGGTGTAGTGATTGGGATTTGGGAGAGCAGAGAACTGCTTCAGATGTTGGAAGCGATGTTAGAAGTCTAGGAGAGAAAAAGACTATACGTCTTTTAATTTTAACTGTTCAAGCTTTGTGTTTTAAATTTTAAGTAGCTCCGTGTTTTTTTAATAGACAACGTTTTTAAAAAAACGTTATCTAATTAAAACCAAAAAAATTCCCTTTTAAATAGACAACATTTTTGCATATATATATCTACAACATTTTTTTTAAAAACGTTGTAAAAAAAAATACCACAACGTTTTTATAAAAAACGTTGTCTTTTAAGCGTTGTCTATTTACTATTTTGTAGTAGTGAGACACAAGGGGTTTTAAGTGGTTCAGAGACTCAAGCTCCTAATCCACTCTTCTGCTTTCAACTAACAGGATTTGCACTAAGGAAGGGCAGCACCCTGAATCACTAAGATTCCTTCAAGGCCAGCAACCTTGGGACTCCAGTTCACTAAGAACTCTTCAAGGCCAGCAGCCTTGGAACGTCTCTAGTTCCCTAGGAACTCTTCAAGCCCAGCAGGCTTGGAACTTCATTTAGTCCCTCCGGACAAGGACCCCTCAGGCCCTGACTTCTTATTGTTGTTGTTATTGTTGGTGCTGAGATTCTAAGATGTCTTTAAGCTTGATCATCTTTTTTACTTAGCAGCTTGGTGTGGTCCTCTTTGCATTCTGCTTTGAGACTGTACCACATCATCTTTGGTGCAACTTATCTTCTTCCGTTCTGCTCATCTTTGTATATTGTAAGCTGTGCACCATCACCATTTCCTAAACCCTTCTTAACATGTTGGAAGACATGGTTCTGTACTTGCTCTACTTCAGCTTTGGGTTCATGGTGAATCGTAGAGTGGCTCTTAGGATCTGCCTTGTGCTTTGTCACTCTTCTGAATGCTATCTTTTTGTCCTTCTTGGCTCTCAGATTAGATGCCAATTCAGTGGACATTCTTATCCTTGTTGAGTGAAGCTTTGATCTGTTCAAGTCCATCTTCAAAGTTGCTTCACTTCCACCTTCGTAGTCTCACTATCACTAAGACTTGTTCTATTTAAGCTAAGGTGGAACGCGTAGAATCAATGTTAGCCATATAACCAACTCAACGATTCTGCAACACAATCATCAGCCCTCTTTGATCGTTGAAGCTCTGGCTTATTTATACTTCTTCACAATCTTCCCATTGAGAAGCAGGCGTTAAAAACTCTTTGAAATACTTCGTAGATCTCGAGTTATTTGGTGTAGACTGCAGATGTGACATGTCATACTTTTCTGACATTGTAGTCTACTGTTTCACCTACCCCATCAGAGATGTCACTTTAATGTCTTGGGCAGGTTGAAGACTTTGTTTCCTCCTTCTGATTTCACTATCAGAGGTTGTCCTTTTGCATCGATGCTCTCAATAAGCACTTGTCCGAATATTACCCTTCAGATTGAACCATTTCCAATGCTTAAGTCTTCAGCTATTCGAACTCTACGATTATGATGCATGTCTTCAAGGACCTGATCGTAGTGTCATGTTGACTGGTAGAGACAACACTACGATCTTGATGAGTATTGATTGGATCTTCAATGTAGAACACCTCTTCCTTATTTTGGGCAGTGCTTCAACACTTCTGTTTGCCTCAACAGCTCTCAGATACTGATGACTTGAGTTCTTTGTTCTGGCCCCTTCTGAATAGCAAGACACTTTAGATTTATGGTGTGTCCAGTTCGATTTCTCCTTGTGATCTCCCGTTCACTTATCATCAATGGACTGACCCAATGTTTAATCACTTTAGCCTTGTTCTTCAGAAGTTGTCCAGTATTTCTATATGCACTTCATCAGTTCTTTCTTTGTTTGGCAAACACTACGATCCTGGTTGCTTCCAAGATCATTTGTCTTCTTTGCTTGCTTGACTCATCGTGACTTCTTTGCGACTTTCCTTCGTCAATTACTGAAGTCTTCTTCTGATCTCCTTGTGAAAGACTTCATCTTGAATGGCTTCACAACTCAAACTTGATGCTGAATGGGTTAGTGCTTAGATCTTCTATTAGCTTGCATGCCATTCGTTGAGTGCTCTCTAGTTTCCTTTAGATGGGATGTATCCTTGCAGTGCCAACTAGAGACTTTATTTCTTTGGATATTCTGGGAGTGCTCATTTGTTGAGAATCGTATTTGCTCTAAGATTCTGCCTTGGCATTGTGAGCACAACGGTTGAGGTCTTAGTTCTTCACTCTATGATTCAGCTTTGGTTGTGCAGACTCTACGACTCCGAGATCAGATCTTGACACTCTACGATTTCTGCCTTGTGCTTGTTGTCTTCATCTGATCTTGCTCGACTACGATCTATGCCTCTAGTATGATCAGTAGATTCTACGACTCTTAGTGTAGTCTACGATTCTTGACTTGGCTTTGGCAGATACTCGCTCGGCTCGTAGGCAGGATGTCTCTACGATTATGAACATGAATTCCTCAGCAGACTACGATCCTGAAGAAGTTCTCCTCGACACACTATGATCCTCTCCTCGTCTCTCCTGGAAATCTACGAACTCCAAGACTACTATCTTGCAGACTATGATTCTGCCTTGATAGCTCTCGAGTTCCCTTGACTCTCTTGGCAGACTATGATTTCTAGTGCAGTGCTCGACGATCAGACAAGCTTATCTATTACATCATAAGATCAACCTAACATTCTTGATCTTTCTATGTTTATAGTCCTTGTACATCATTTCTTTTTATGGACTTTACAAAGTTGTTTTGCTTATGTAGGATCAACCTAACATAATTGATCAATTCATTCTAAGTCCTTGTACACATGTTTCAATTATCTATCAAAGGACTTTACAACTTTTCTTAATGCAAGCATACTTGCATATTCATTCATATATATATCATAATCAAATAATATATAAATAGGAATAACATTCACATGCTTATTCCTGACGTATTTCTCGTATCCGCCTTGGGCGCATAATCTTTTACCTCAGTCTTATTAGTTTTCGCACAAAATTAATTTGGTTCGGGAAAGTTTTCAAAGAACTCTTACTATGATGCCCCCAAAATAGGTCCACACAACCCATCTTGAGTCACCAGATATCACACTATAAATATCAAATACAAACTTCATTTATAAAACTGTTGAACTGTTGTGCAGAGTACGACAACAAATAAGCTGTGAGTTTTAATACAAATGTATGTAACTCTCATGGTGCCTCGACCACAACCTTACAATGGTACTTTACATAAAAGTACAGTCAAAAACTGTTTTAGAAAATAAAATCATTGGGAAGTGCTCAAGGAAACCTTCGTACATGGGAGGTCATGCGTCCAGGTTATGATATATATCATATGTCCACAGAATTATCCTTGGTTGACCCAAAAGTCCCCAAAGAAAAATAAGAAGATTACTATCATCTTCTTTCCAATGGTGAGTCTTCTCTTGACATATAATTATCTCCGTTGTCTCCAAGTGAAAATTATATTTCAAATATACTCCAAGATCATATAGGTAGTGCTCGTATATATACTCAAAAAGTGGATGTGCACAACTATGTCTTATGATAACACGAGGTTGTATGCCATTAGACATCTTGTATGATAGTGGCAAAAACACCCTTCCAACGTTGGGTTCTCCTCACCCTATTTGATTCACTAAATATAACTATTGAATGATTATAGAATACAACACACTTTTCTATACTATTTATGGAGAACCTCCACAGCTAGAGACCACCGTTCTATTCTTTTGTTACCCCCGCTCGACCGAGCTACACTATTATTACTTGAAAGGAATTGTGAAGCAGAAGGGTGAGCACAACTAGCCCAGTAAAGAATATCATGACTAAAGATAATTAAATTATCAATAGTCTTCGTCAGTAATGAATCAGATATTTTGAACATATAACAGATGATAAAACTTTTCAACCATAGTTACAACGGAACGAGCAATCCATTAGAAGAGTCAAATAGACCATAAAGTCTGTTATCTTCTCCACGTTAAAAATCCACCAACAATGTTTTATCCCTGTAACATCATGCAACAATTCCTGTCCACGATCAGGTGAATAACTCATAATCATAATTGTGGTTCTAAATTCCTCTTCGCACCTAGGACAAAGATAATTTTCTTCATCTGTCTTTACCAGAAATATCAAAGACCATGGTTAGACCAAATCACAATTCATATCCATAATAATACTAATAAATTCATATTTCCAATACGGGCCAAAGATATTCATTAACAGTTCATTCTTACACTACAGGCCAAAGACATGCAACTGTATTTTAGAAGAGTCAAGTAGAGCATGATATATATCTACTATCTTCTACGAATTAAAAGTCTATTATCAATATTTTATCACTGAGACTCAGTTCAATAAATAATCCACATCACCGAATTATCCATGCACTACGGCCAAGGATATTCATTAGTATCACATGCATGAATTATCCATGCACTCTACGACGAGGATATTCATTATTATCACATCCATGAATTAATATTTCATATTTGAGACTCAGCTCAATAATTAATCCACATCATCGAATCATCCCTGCATTACATGCCAAGGATATTCATTAGTATAACGACCACGAATTATCCATGTACTACGGGCCAAAGATAATCGTGTTTTTATCAACGGTTCTGATCATGGCATAAAACAATTCATCTTTGCACCCTTGGCCGAAGAGAATCCATAGCCATAATCATACCAAAAACTGTCCATCACTGCACTACGAGCTAATGAGGACTTTTTACACATCATTCGTAACATTACGGTCATGAATATACCGAATAATCCCTTGTCATAATCATACCAAGTCCATCTATGCACTACAGGCCACAGATGACTTTCAACATAATATAAGCATGAGGATGATGACAATTCAATAAAACAATTTCAAGAATAAATTTTAAAGATTTATAAGTTAATTTATCCTGAACTCAATAACGTTCAAATTGTCAACATGATACTGCTTTCTGGAGTAAAATTCAAGAATGCTCAGAAGAATATTTCGATGAAAAGATACGGGATGAAGCGCAAATATCAAGGATATTCCACTAATTTCATGGAGTATAGAAGCCAAAACTTTAACCAACTGTGTATAATAGAATATATGAAACCGCAAATGGATTTTTGCCCGCCATGCGGTAATCCACTTAGACAGATCATTTTCACAAGTTAATAAGGAATGAATACAAAGGATCATTCACCATGCATGCGGTAATCCACATAAACAGGTTATTCCAACAGAGTAATAAAGAATGGAACCAGGTCATGCGTAATCCGCACAGACAGGATATTCTAACAGAATAATAAAGAATGGAACCAGGTCATGCGTAATCCGTACAGACAGGATGTTCCGACAAAATAATAAATAATGGAACCGGGTCATGCGTAATCAGCACAGACAGAATGTTCCAACAGAATAATAAAGAATGGAATAACAACAGAATTCACCAGGCATGCGATAGACCGCACAGACAAGTTATTCCAATAGAATAATAAAGAATGGAATAACAAAAGAATTTCACCATGTATACGGTAGTCCGTGTATACAGGTTATTCCAACAGAATAATAAGGAATGGAATTACAATATTTCTCTTCATGAATATGAAAGAAATTATACCCATTATGAATACAACAAATAATATCCCTTACCTTAAAAAGAAGAGTATTTTGACGGGTAGGGTGGGGATATACTTGAAAAAAACTTGCACTATTTTCTACGCTCAAAGCTTTCTTAAACTCTAAAGAAATACGCTTAAGATTATAGAAGAAGAATTCTTTGAACTTCTGGTGTGATTTTCAATTCTAACTAAGCATCCTATTTATAGGAGAATGGAAATGATACTATGTTGTACTATGCAATAAAATATAATATATTCTATTTATAATCAAATAAAACAAAACTGTATAAAAAGTATTATGTTGTATATAAAAAGTTTTTACTATGCACACACTATACAGACACCATGCAAATACTATGCATAATAAAATATAATATATTTTATTTTAAATCTAATAAAACAAATAACTTTATAAAAGTATTCTATTTTATATAAGAAAATTTTACTATGCAAACACTATGCATAATAAAATATAATATATTCTATTTAAAATCTAATAAAACAAATAACTTTATAAAGGTATTATGGTTTGTATAAAAAGATTTTACTATGCAAACACTGTGCATCAATTACTGTAGCAATAATTGAACAAAACTAAGTGACTTCTCACGTAAGCATCAATAATCAATACCGTGTGCTACTATGCAACCACGCGTATTACTGTACTTTTAACACCGGGTGTTTCAACAGTTAACGATAAAACTTCCGCCGTTATTTTTATAAAAAGATAATTTTGTCGTTTTCTAACGCCGACAATAATTCTATTGCGTGGTCCACCAATGATTGTGCGGTTGTACGAATATTCCCTGTTAAAATGAATATTCCCCGACCAATCGAATATTATATAACAACTTGCTTACTTTGCAAAAATTTTCACATATCACCCTTAACTTTAAACTTTTGGCAATTTAACCATTTACGAAATAAAATAATAATTATAAGAAAATTGAATACTTTCATTTCATAAAATTCGAGGTCATACAATCTCCCCTCCTTATGAAATTTTGCCCTCGAAATTTACATACGTACCTGGTATTCGAAGAGATGAGAATACCTTGCTTTTTTTGGATTGTACTTTCCCGAATATATTCTCTGTATAATGATTTTTCCATTGCTCATCTCCTGTATTTCAGATATCATTCTAGAATATATCTTTAAAACAAAGGTCAATTGACATATCACAAATTATCAACTTATCAAGTAAAAATTTCGGCTTAGGTAAGTCACACACTAGCGAAGTATATTACTCGTCTCTGCCCTACTAGTTCTAGACTCATATCTCCGCCAGCGACCATATCCCTAAGCTCTGATACCATTTGTGACGCCCCCAAAATAGGTCCACACGACCCATCTTGAGTCGCCAGATATCACACTATAAAAATCAAATACAAACTTCATTTATCTTAACTATTGAAGCTGTAAAGAAAGTATGCGACAATGAGATAAGTATGAGTTTTAATAAAAATGTATGTAACTCTCATAGTACCTCGACCACAACCTTACATTGGTACTTTACATAAAAGTACAGTAAAAACTATTTTAAAAACTAAAATCATTGGGAAGTGCTCAAGGAAACCTTCGTACATGGGAGGCCATGCGTCCAGGTTATGATATATATCATATGTCCACAGAATTATCCTTGGTTGACCCAAAAGTCCCCAAAGAAAAACAAAAAAGATTATTATCATCTTCTTTCCAATGGTGAGTCTTCTTTTAACATATAATTATCTCCGTTGTCTCCAAGTGAAAATTATATTTCAAATATACTCCAAGATCATATAGGTAGTGCTCATAGATATACTCAGCAAGTGGATGTGCACAACCATGTCTTACGATAACACGAGGTTGTATGCCATTAGACATCTTGTATGATAGTGGCAAAAACACCTTTCCAAATTTGGGTTCGCCTCACCCTATTTGATTCACCAAATATAACTACTAAATGATGTATAGAATATAACACACTTTTCTATATTGTTTAGGGAGAACCTCCACAGCTAGAGACCATCGTTCTATTCTTCTGTTACCCCTGCTCGACCTAGCTACACTCTTATTACCTGAAAGGAATTGTGAAGCAGAAGGGTGAGCACAACTAGCCCAGTAAAGAATATCATGACTACAGATAATTAAATTATCAATAATCTTCGTCTGTAATGAATCATAGATTTAGAACATATGACAGATGATAAAATTTTTCAACCATAGTTGCAGCGGAACGAGTAATCCATTAAAAGAGTCAAATAGACCATAAAGTCTATTATCTTCTCCACGTTAAAAATCCACCAACAATGTTTTATCCCTATAACATCAGGCAACAATTCCTGTCCATGATCAGGTGAATAACTCATAATCATAATTGTGGTTCTAAATTCCTCTTCGCAACTAGGACAAAGATAATTTTCATCATCTGTCTTTACCTGAAATATCAAAGACCATGGTTATACCAAATCACAATTCCTATCCATAATCATACTAATAAATTCATATTTCCAATACGGGCCAAAGATATTCATTAACAGTTCATTCTTGCACTACAGGCCAAAGACATGCAACTGTATTTTAGAAGAGTCAAGTAGAGCATGATATATATCTACTATCTTCTACGAATTAAAAGTCTATTATCAATATTTTATCGCTGAGACTCAGTTCAATAAATAATCCACATCACCGAATTATCCATGCACTACGGCCAAGGATATTCATTAGTATCACATCCATGAATTATCCATGCACTACGGCCAAGGATATTCATTATTATCACATCCATGAATTAATATTTCATCGCTGAGACTCAGCTCAATAATTAATCCACATCATCGAATCATCCCTGCACTACATGCCAAGGATATTCATTAGTATAACGACCACGAATTATCCATGCACTACGGGCCAAAGATAATCGTGTTTTTATCAACGGTTCTGATCATGCCATAAAACAATTCATCTTTGCACCCTTGGCCGAAGAGAATCCATAGCCATAATCATACCAAAAACTGTCCATCAATGCACTACGGGCTAATGAGGACTTTTTACACATCATTCGTAACATTACGGTCATGATTATACCGAATAATCCCTAGCCATAATCATACTAAGTACATCTATGCACTACAGGCCATAGATGACTTTCAACATAATATAAGCACGAGGATGATGACAATTAAATAAAATAAGTTCAAGAATAAATTTTAATGATTTATAAGTTAATTTATCCTGAACTAAATAACGTCCAAATTGTCAACATGATACTGCTTTGTGGAGTAAAATTCAAGAATGCTTAGAAGAATATTTCCATGAAAAGATACTGGATGAAGCGCAAATATCAAGGATATTCCACTAATTTCATGGAGTATAGAAGCAAAAACTTTAACCAACTAAGTATAATAGAATATATGAAACCGCAAATGGATTTTCGCCCGCCATGCGATAATCCACTTAAACAGATCATTTCCACAAGTTAATAAGGAATGAATACAAAGGATCATTCACCATGCATGCGGTAATCCACATAAATAGGTTATTCCAACAGAGTAATAAAGAATGGAACCAAGTCATGCGTAATCCGCACAGACACGATATTCCAACAGAATAATAAAGACTGGAATCAGGTCATGCGTAATTCGCACAGACAGGATGTTCCAACAGAATAATAAAGAATAGAACTAGGTCATGCGTAATCCGTACAGACACGATGTTCCAATAGAATAATAAAGAATGGAATAACAACAGAATTCACCAGGCATGCAATAGACCGCACAGACAGGTTATTCCAACAGAATAATAAATAATGGAATAATAGAAGAATTTCACCTTGTATACGGTAGTCCGCGTATACAGGTTATTCCAACAAAATAATAAGGAATGGAATAACAATAGTTCTCTTCATGAATATGAGAGAAATTATACCCCTTACGAATACAACAAATAATATCCCCTACCTTAAAAAGAAGAGTATTCCGACGGGTAGGGCGGGGATATACTTGAAGAAAACTTGCACTATTTTCTACGCTCAAAGCTTTCTTAAACTCTAAAGAAATACGCTCAAGATTATAGAAGAATAATTCTCTAAACTTCTGGTGTGATTTTCAATTCTAACTAAGCATCCTATTTATAGGAGAATGGAAATGATACTATGTTGTACTATGCAATAAAATATAATATATTCTATTTATAATCAAATAAAACAAAACTTTATAAAAAGTATTCTATTTTATATAAAAAGGTTTTACTATGCAAACACTATGCAGACACTATACAAACACTATGCATAATAAAATATAATATCTTTTATTTAAAATCTAATAAAACAAATAACTTTATAAAAGTATTATGTTTTATATAAAAAGATTTTACTATGCAAATACTATGCAGGCACTATGCAAACACTATGCATAATAAAATATAATATATTCTATTTAAAATCTAATAAAACAAATAACTTTATAAAAGTATTATATTTTATATAAAAAGATTTTACTATGCCAATACTATGCAGCAATTACTGTAGCAATAATTGAACAAAACTGAGTGACTTCTCACGTAAGCATCAATAATCGAGGTCTTACACTTACAGTTTTTATGAACATTGGTCTAGCTGAATAGAATAGCATAAACTCATATCAATAATTCAATTCAATCGAATTATTTATGTGTAGCCAAATCCTGTTGGCAAATTAAAATTTTTTTGAATTTTTTTTTTTGAGAATGACGTCATATTGCCGTACTGTATTAACAGTCCGTTTGAGGATTCTGTCATTATATGACTTTGTCATAACACATCATACAATAGTGGAACAATGATTTTTAGATCGAATTCACAATAAGTATTCCTGTATTTATAACTCTATCAACTTTTTATCATCTATGCACCAGGTTACATGGTACGTGAGTGAAAAAATATATATTTTGATATGTCAAATCATTTGCGTCTAGCTGAAAGAAGTAGAATATACTATACTTTAAACCGTTTCAAAAATGATTACGAGTCTATATATATAATTATTATTTTTAAAAGCACATAGTGCGTATTTAGCTTGATGTCAAAATTTCAAAGTCTAGCATGGCTAGGAGTTTTGAAAAACTTATATCTCCACTAATAATCAGTTGCTTAGTAATCCATCTATTCCTATTATCCTCAATACTCCATTTACACACAACTATACCCTGTTCGTCAAATCACACTTATGAGTTCATGAACTTGCCACAATCATATGTGTTTAAGAACTTGTCCTAGTTAGACCTTTGGCGTTCATTCGCTGAGGGGTTCATAAACATTTCATATAACTATGAATCAAGAATGTCACATAAGTATGAGTTTTAAGAACTCGTACTTAACCTTATATTCTCTACCTATAACCTATTTATCTGTTATACTCATGAGAAATGAATCACCCTCTTAACATGCATATAACAAATAGCGCGACACAAATATTTCAATGATTATCATTGCCAGAAACTAAGTGGTTTTTACACCAAGTACAATTTCCCGCCCATACAAGGAATCATACAACTCAACTGTTGACATGAGTCCTCAATTGAAATCCCCACTTAATCTTAACTCCCGTCTCAATACGAATTTCATTCGACTCATTTCATAATTCTTTCCTGAATCTGTACCAATTCATAGTACAACTATCACTCAGCAATCTTGTGGTAAACTATTCAATCATTAGATTGATTCTTCTCCATACTATAACCTTATCTGATCACGGGGTGATCTCATCGTATATATTACGATTCATTTCTATGTCTTGATCATTTTGTTTTACGATCTCCTATCACTGTACTTTTAGTCTTTTAGACTCTATCTATTCACCACTACTGTTTAACTTTATTATCAGAGTTAGGGAACTCTGTATCTTATAACTCGTCGAGATTCATCTTTGAATCATACCGACCAACTAACTCTATTTGAGTTAGTACATATCCTAATCACTGCGGTTACTAGTCTAAGGTATTCCTACCTAAGGTTCATAACCAACAGCTTTGATACCAACTGTGAGAGCCCCGAATCCGGGTCCCGAATCACCGCGGATCCGGTTCAATAATTCTAACACTATTACTATTTGCGGAAGATATAAACATAAATTGTTTATACATTAAACTTACACACTATTCCCCAAGGTCGAGTAACCTTAACTTATACACAATTCATAACTTACTTGACTTACAATAACATTAATATCATACAATACTATTACAAATCTAATCGCACACATTAACTTTAATATGGAACTGTCTTTGACCTTTCCTTGTATCCAACGTATTCGCCTTAATCTGCAATGTTTATCATGATATAGCAAGGGTGAGCATAAGTTTGTTGTGACGCCCCCAAAATTAGGTATACATCACCCATTCTGAGTCGCCAGATACATGGTACAAAATTCAAATACAACTTCATTTATACAACAGTTGAGCTGTCGTATAGAATACGACCACAGTTAACTATGAGTTTTAATACAAATGTATGTAACTCTCATGGTACCTCGACCACAACCTTACAATGATACTTTATATAAAAGTATAGTTAAAAACTGTTTTAGAAATTAAAATCTTTGGGAAGTGCTCAAGGAAACCTTCGTACATGGGAGTCCATGCATCTAGGTTATGATAGATATCATATATCCATAGAATTATCCTTGGTTGACCCAAAAGTCCCCAAAGAAAAACAAGAAGATTACTATCATCTTCTTTCCAATGGTGAGTCTTCTCTTGACATATAAATATCTCCGTTGTCTCCAAGTGAAAATTATGTTTCAAATAAATTCCAAGATCATACAGGTAGTGCTCGTAGATATATTCAGCAAGTGGATGTTCACAACCATGTCTTATGAGAATACAAGGTTGTATGTCATTAGACATCTTGTATGATAGTGGCAAAATACCCTTCCAAAGTTGGGTTCGCCTCACCCTATTTGATTCACTATATAGAATACAACACACTTTTCTATACTGTTTAGGGAGAACCTCCACAGCTAGAGACCACCGTTCTAATCCTCTTAATACCCCCGCTCGACCCAGCTACACTCTTATTACTTGAAAGGAATTATGAAGCAGAAGGGTGAGCACAAGTAGACCTGTAAAGAATATCATGACTAAAGATAATTAAATTATCAATAGCTTTCATCAATAATAAATCAGAGATTTAGAACATATGATAGATAATAAAACTTTTCAACCATAGTTGCAGCGGAACGAGCAATCCATTAGAAGAGTCAAATAGACCATAAGGTCTATTATTTTTTCTATGTTAAAAGTCCACCAATAATGTTTTATCCGTGTAACATCAATCAACAACTCCTGTCCACGATCATATGAAAAACTCATAATCACAATTGTGATTATAAATTCCTCTTCGCACCCAGGACGAAGATAATTTTCATCACCTGAAACATCAAAAATCATGGTTATACCAAATCACAATTCCTACTTGTAATCATTAAATCATCTTTGCACTACGACCAAAGATATTCATTATTATCACATCCATGAATTAATATTTCATTGTTGAGACTCAGCTCAATAATTAATCCACATCATCGAATAATCCATGCACTACAGGCTAAGGATATTCTTTAGTATCACGACCACGAATTATCCATGCACTACGACCAATGATAATCGTGTTTTCATCAACGGTCCTGATCATGCCATAAAACAATTCATCTTTGCACTACGGCCAAAGAGAATCCATAGCCATAATCATACCAAAAACTGTCCATCAATGTACTACGGGCCAATGAGGACTTTTTCATTAGTATCACAACCACAAATTATCCATGCACTACGGGACAATGATAATCGTGTTTTTATCAACGGTCCTGATCATGCTATAAAACAATTAATCTTTGCACCCCATGGCCGAAGAGAATCCATAGCCATAATCATACCAAAAATTGTCCATTAATGCACTACGGGCCAATGAGGACTTTTTCCACATCATTACCAATATTACGGTCATGAATATACCGAATAATCCCTGGTCATAATCATACCAAGTCCATCTATGCACTACAGGCCACAGATGACGTTCAACATAATATAAATATGAGGATGATGACAATATTATAAGCATTAATCAAACTAAATCAAGGATAAATATTAAAGACTTTAAATTTATCCAGACATTATCAATCACTTAATAAAATCATAATCTAATACTGTTAATACTATAACAATATTTTAATCACTTCTTAAACTTATAAACAATTACATTTAATTGTTTACACTTTTTCAAATAATGCATTTAATCATTCAAAAATGTCATACTCATTATCAAATTACTCATCAAAAATCTGCATATACCTTATATAGGATTTCCAAGCCATAAAATCCTATTTACCAATTCTTCAACTCCACATAACATATTTAACTCATATGTTCGTAGCTAAACTATTTTCATGAAAAATACCAAATCAGTCCCAAAAATTGTTCTTTTCTGGGATTTAGCATAATATAGTCTCATATTGAACATATATTTTTCTTGACATTTTTAAAATTCATTTACTATTTTTCAAAAATCAATTTCTAATTAATTCCTTAAGACATTAGCTACCTCACGATTAACTCCAGAAATTCCCAAATCTTGGCTGGATCTTACACATGTTAACGTGAGTTTTCGGTTTAAATTTCATGGTCATCGGAGTTATAGAACTCCGGTTATAGCATTTTTCGTCGGATAAACCTAAATATTGAAATGGTCATAACTTGCTCATTTTAAGTCGGAATTAGCTCATTTTTGGATAGGAGGTACTTTATACCATATACTTTCATTTCCCAAAAGGCCAAAATTTTTCTCAAAAATTAAGTGGCTGAAACAGCCCTTTTAAAATCGTGACAGTAGCCTTTTTCATAATTTATAGTTTTTCGTACTTTGCTAAAATCAGTCCACACGAAAATCTACAACACCTTTTTCCAGTGATTCCACTTGGATAAGTTACAAAACTCATAGACCTAACTCTAGAACTTGACCACACTCAAAAATTCGAAATATAATAGGAGATATGGTCAATTGAATTTTATGTTCCATTTTCACCAAAATCTAATTTTTCAATCCTTTGTGATTTCTAAGAAACTTTCATGTTTTTACATAATAACCAAAAGAACTCATCATAACACTTACTAATACCACATATACCCATGATTTTCATTAGTCCAATGCTTTTATTATGACTTTCATCATAATCCACGTAAACGGATCATTTCCACAATTTAACAAGGAATGAAATACAAAGGATCGTTCACCATGCATGTGGTAATCCACATAGACATGTTATTCCAACAGAATAATAAGGAATGGAATAACAGAAGGATTGACCATGCATATGATAGAGACCGCACAAATAGGTTATTCCCAACAGAATAATAAATATGGAACCAGGTCCGGCAGAAATGCATGCGAACGAGGATATTCCAAATGAGAATAGTAAAGACGGAACCAGGTCCGGCGTAAAATGCATGCAGAACAAGATATTCCAAAGAGAATAGTAAAGATGAGAACCGGTCGATTGTAAAGCGATGCATGTGATGAGGATATTCCACGTAATAATAAAGAATGGAATAATAGAAGAATTTCACCAAGTATAGGGTAGCTTGCAGATATCTGAGTTATTCAATAGAATGATAAAAATGGAATAATGAAGTTCTCTTCATGAATACAAAAGTAATAATACCCTTACTATAATAATAATAATAATAATAATAATAATAATAATAATAATAATAATAATAATAATAATAATAATAATAATAATAATAATAATAATAATAATAATAATAATAATAATAATAATAATAATAATAATAATAATAATAATAATAATAATAATAATAATAATAATAATAATATCCTTTACGAGTACGACAATTATATCCCCTACCTTTGAAAGAAGAGTATTTCGACTGTTAGGGCGGTGATACACTCGAAGAAAACTTGCACTACGCTCAAAGTTTTCTTAAACTCTAAAGAAATACACTCAAGATTATAGAAGAAGAACTCTCTCTATAGTTTCTCTCTCTAGAGTTTCAACGAATTCATAAGAAATAATGAATGAATGAGCTTCTATTTATAGAAAAATGGACTGCATTGTAACTAACTCATGAACGGTCCAGATTGATTTACTTTAATCTGACGGTCCATATTTAAAGCAAAATCTTTTAAACAAAATATAATATATTCTATTTATAATCAAATAAAATGAATAACTTTATAAAAGATTTTACTGTGCAAACACTATGCAGGCACTATGCAAACACTATGCATAATAAAATATAATATATTCTAATTATTGTCTAATAAAATAGATAACTTTATAAAAGTATTCTATTTTATATAAAAAGATTTTACTATTAGCCTAATAAAGCGAATAACTTTATAAAAGTATTCTTTTTTTATATAAAAGCTTTTTTTTGTTTTATTACATTAATAATACCAATAAAACAAAACTGAGTGACTTATCACATAAGCATCAATAATCAATACTGTGTGCTACTATGCAACCACGCGTATTACTGTACTTTTACTACCAAGTAGTTCAATAGTATTAATGGTACAACTTCCGTCGTTATTTTTAATAAAATATTTTTGTCGTTTTCTCAATCTAACAATAATTTTATTGTGGGGTCCACCAATGATTGTACCGTCGTACGAATATTCACCGACAAAAAGAATATTCCCCGACTAATCGAATATTCCCCGACAAAAAGAATATTTTATATCAACTTGCTTACTTTGCAAAAAAAAAATTCATATATTACCCATAACTTTAAACTTTTATCAATTTAACTATTTACCAAAATAGAAAAATTGAATACTTTTATTTCATAAAATTCGGGGTTTCAGAATCACCCATCCTTATGAAATTTTGCCCTCAAAATTTACGTACGTACCTGATATTCGAAGAGATGAGAATACCTTGCTTCCTTTTCAGATTGTACTTTCCCGGTAATTTTCTCGCTACCATGATTTTCCCATTTCCCATCTCCTGTATTTCAGATATCATTCTAGAATATACCTTCAAAACAAAGGTTAATTGACATATCATAATTTGTCAACTTATCAAATAAACAATTTGACTTAGGTAAGTCACACACTAGCGAAGTATATATAAGTCGTCTCTCCTCCTAGTTCTAGACTCTTATCTCCGCCAAATGACCAAATCCCTAAGCTCGATACCAACCGTGACGCCCCCCAAAATTAGGTATACATCACCCATTCTCGAGTCGCCGATATATGGTACAAAATTCAAATACAACTTCATTTATACAAGCTGTTGAGTTGTCAGATAGAATACAACCACAGTTAATTATGAGTTTTAATACAAATGTATGTAACTCTCATGGTACCTCGACCACAACCTTACAATGATACTTTACATAAAAGTATAGTTAAAAACTATTTTAGAAATTAAAATCTTTGGGAAGTGCTCAAGGAAACCTTTGTACATGGGAGGCCATGCTTCTAGGTTATGATAGATATCATATGTCCACAGAAATTTTCTTTGGTTGACCCAAAAGTCCCCAAAGAAAAACAAGAAGATTACTATCATCTTCTTTCTAATGGTGAGTCTTCTCTTGACATATAAATATCTCCATTGTCTCCAAGTGAAAATTATGTTTCAAATAAACTCCAAGATCATACAGGTAGTGCTCGTAGATATATTCAGCAAGTGGATGTGCACAACCATGTCTTATGAGAACACGAGGTTGTATGTCATTAGAAATCTTGTATGATAGTGGCAAAACACCCTTCCAAAGTTGGGTTCGCCTCACCCTATTTGATTCACCAAATATAACTACTAAACGATGTATAGAATACAACACACTTTTCTATACTATTTAGGGAGAACCTCCACAGCTAGAGACCACCGTTCTAATCCTCTTAATACCCCTGCTTGACCCAGCTACACTCTTATTACCTGAAAGGAATTTTGAAGCAGAAGGGTGAGCACAACTAGCCTAGTATCATGACTAAAGATAATTAAATTATCAATAGCTTTCATCAATAATGTTTTATCCGTGTAACATCAATTAGCAATTTCTGTCCACGATCATGTGAATAACTCATAATCACAATTGTGATTCTAAATTCCTCTTTGCACCCAGGACGAAGATAATTTTCATCACCTGAAATATCAAAAATCATGGTTATACCAAATCACAATTCCTGCTTGTAATAATTAAATCATCTTTGCACTACGGCCAAAGATATTCATTATTATCACATCCATGAATTCATATTTCATTGCTGGGAGTCATCTCAATAATTAATCCACATCATCGAATCATCCATGCACTATAGGCCAAGGATATTCTTTAGTATCACGACCACGAATTATCCATGCACTACGGCCAAAGATAATCTTGTTTTCATCAACGGTCCTGATCATGCCATAAAACAATTCATCTTTGCACTACGACCAAAGAGAATCCATAGCCATAATCATACCAAAAAATGTCCATCAAAGCACTACGGGCTAATGAGGACTTTTTCATTAGTATCACAACCACAAATTATCCATGCACTACGGGCCAAAGATAATCGTGTTTTTATCAATGGTCCTGATCATGCTATAAAACAATTCACCTTTGCACCCTTGGCCGAAGAGAATTCATAGCCATAATCATACCAAAAATTGTCCATCAATGCACTACGGGCCAATGAGGACTTTTTCCACATCATTTGCAACATTACGATCATGATTATACCGAATAATCCCTGGTCATAATCATACCAAGTCCATCTATGCATTAAAGGCCACAGATGACTTTCAACATAATATAAATATGAGGATGATGACAATATTATAAGCATTAATCAAACTAAATCAAGGATAAATATTAAAGACTTTAAATTTATCCAGACATTATCAATCACTTAATAAAATCATAATCTAATACTGTTAATACCATAACAATATTTTAATCATTTCTTAAACTTATAAACAATTACATTTATTTGTTTACACTTTTCCAAATAATGCATTTAATCATTCAAAAATGTCATACTCATAAGATTTCATCACCAATAATCAAATTACTCATCAAAAATCTGCATATACCTTATATAGGATTTCCAAGCCATAAAATCCTATTTACCAATTCTTCAACTCCACAACATATTTAACTCATATGTTCGTAGCTAAACTATTTTCATGAAAAATACCAAATCAGTCCCAAAAATTATTCTTTTCTGGGATTTAGCATAATATAGTCTCATATTGAACATATATTTTTCTTGATATTTTTAAAATTTATTTACTATTTTTCAAAAATCAATTTCTAATTAATTCCTTAAGAAATTAGCTACCTCACGGTTAACTCCAGAAATTCCCAAATCTTGGCAGGATCTTACACATGTTAACGTGAGCTTCCAGTTTAAATTTCATGGTCATCGGAGTTATAGAACTCTGGTTATAGCGTTTTTCGTCCGAAAAACCTAAATATTGAAATGGTAATAACTTGCTCATTTTAAGTCGGAATGAGCTCATTTTTGGACAGGAGATACTTTATACCATATAATTTCATGTCCCAAAAGGCCAGAATTTTTCTCACAAATTAAGTGGCAGAAAAAGCCCTTTTAAAATCGTGGCAGCAGCCTTTTTTCATAATTTGCAGTTTTTCGTCCTTTGCTAAAATCAGTCCACATGAAAATCTACAACACCTTTTCCAGTGATTCCACTTGGATAAGTTAAAAAACTCATAGACCTAACTCTTGAACTTGACCACACTCAAAAATTCAAAATATAATAGGAAATATGGTCAATTGAATTTCATGTTCCATTTTCACCAAAATCTGATTTTTCAACACTTTGTGATTTCTAAGAAACTTTCATGTTTTCACATAATAACCAACATAACTCATCATAACACTTACTAATACCACATATACCCATGATTTTCATTAGTCCAATACTTTTATTATGACTTTCATCATAATCCACGTAAATAGATCATTTCCATAATTTAACAAGGAATGAAATACAAATGATCGTTCACCATGCATATGGTAATCCACATAGACATGTTATTCCAACAGAATAATAAGTAATAGAATAACAGAAGGATTCACCAAGCATATGATAGAGACCGCACAGACAGCACAGACAGGTTATTCCCAACAGAATCATAAATATGGAACCAGGTACGGCGTAAAATGCACAGACAGGATATTCCAGCAGAATAGTAAAGACGGAACCAGATCTGGCATAAAACACACAGACAGGATATTCTAGCAGAATTGTAAAGACGGAACCAGGTCTGACATAAAACGCACAGACAGAATAATAAAGAATGGAATAACAGAAGAATTTCACCAAGTATAGGATATCTCGCGTATACAGGTTATTCCAACAGAATAATAAAAAATGGAATAACAGAAGTTCTCTTCGTGAATACAAAAGAAATAATACCCCTTACTATAATAATATCCTTTACGAGTACGACAATTATATCCCATACCTTTGAAAGAAGAGTATTCCGATTGTTAGGGCGGTGATACACTCGAAGAAAACTTGCACTACTCTCAAAGCTTTCTTAAACTCTAAAGAAATACGCTCAAGATTATAGAAGAAGAACTCTCTCTATAGTTTCTCTCTCTAGAGTTTCAACGAATTCATAAGAAATAATGAATGAATGAGCTTTTATTTATAGAAAAATGGACTGCATAGTAACTAACTCATGAACGGTCCAGATTGATTTACTTTAATCTGACGGTCCATATTTAAAGAAAAATCTTTTAAACAAAATATAATATATTCTATTTATAATCTAATAAAACGAATAACTTTATAAAAGATTTTACTGTGCAAACACTATGCAGGCACTATGCAAACACTATGCATAATAAAATATAATATATTCTAATTATTGTCTAATAAAACAGATAACTTTATAAAAGTATTCTATTTTATATAAAAAGATTTTACTATTAGCCTAATAAAACGAATAACTTTATAAAAGTATTCTGTTTTATATAAAAAGCTTTTCTGTTTTATTACATTAATAATACCAATAAAACAAAACTGAGTGACTTATCATATAAGCATCAATAATCAATAATGTGTGCTACTATGCAACCACGCGTATTACTATACTTTTACTACCAAGTAGTTCAACAGTATTAATGGTACAACTTCCGTCGTTATTTTCAATAAAATATTTTTGTCGTTTTCTCAATCTAACAATAATTTTGTTGTGGGGTCCACCAATGATTGTACCGTCGTACGAATATTCACCGACAAAAAGAATATTCCCCGACTACTCGAATATTTCCTGACAAAAAGAATATTTTATATCAACTTGCTTACTTTGCAAAAAAAAAATCATATATTACCCATAACTTTAAACTTTTATCAATTTAACTATTTACCAAAATAGAAAAATTGAATACTTTTATTTCATAAAATTCGGGGTTTCAGAATCACCCATCCTTATGAAATTTAAGCCTCAAAATTTACGTGCATTACACGATATTCGAAGAGATGAGAATACCTTGCTTCCTTTTCAGATTGTACTTTCCCGTTAATTTCCTCGCTACCATGATTTTCCCATTTCCCATCTCCTGTATTTCAGATATCATTCTAGAATATACCTTCAAAACAAAGGTTAATTGACATATCATAATTTGTCAACTTATCAAATAAACAATTTTAGCTTAGGTAAGTCACACACTAGCTAATGAAGTATATAACTTTCGTCTCTCCCTCCTAGTTCTAGACTCTTATCTCTCATCGTGACCATATCCCTAAGCTCGATACCAACCTGTGACGCCCCCAAAATTAGGTATACATCACCCATTCGAGTCGCTTGGATACATGGTACAAAATTCAAATACAACTTCATTTATACTAGTTGTTGAGTATGTCAGTATAGAATACAACCACAGTTAATTATGAGTTTTAATACAAATGTATGTAACTCTCATGGTACCTCGACCACAACCTTACAATGATACTTTACATAAAAGTATAGTTAAAAACTATTTTAGAAATTAAAATCTTTGGGAAGTGCTCAAGGAAACCTTTGTACATGGGAGGCCATGCATCTAGGTTATGATAGATATCATATGACCACAGAAATTTTCTTTGGTTGATCCAAAAGTCCCCAAAGAAAAACAAGAAGATTACTATCATCTTCTTTCTAATGGTGAGTCTTCTCTTGACATATAAATATCTCCGTTGTCTCCAAGTGAAAATTATGTTTCAAATAAACTCCAAGATCATACGGTGTAGTGCTCAGAGATATATTCAAAGAAGTGGATGTGCACAACTATGTCCTATGAGAACACGAGGTTGTATGTCATTAGAAATCTTGTATGATAGTGGCAAAACACCCTTCCAAAGTTGGGTTCGCCTCACCCTATTTGATTCACCAAATATAACTACTAAATGATGTATAGAATACAACACACTTTTCTATACTATTTAGGGAGAACCTCCACAGCTAGAGACCATCGTTCTAATCCTCTTAATACCCCTGCTCGACGCAGCTACACTCTTATTACCTGAAAGGAATTTTGAAGCAGAAGGGTGAGCACAACTAGCCCAGTAAAGAGTATCATGACTAAAGATAATTAAATTATCAATAGCTTTCATCAATAATGTTTTATCCGTGTAACATCAATCAGCAATTTCTGTCCACGATCATGTGAATAACTCATAATCATAATTGTGATTCTAAATTCCTCTTTGCACCCAGGACGAAGATAATTTTCATCACCTGAAACATCAAAAATCATGGTTATACCAAATCACAATTCCTGCTTGTAATAATTAAATCATCTTTGCACTACGGCCAAAGATATTCATTATTATCACATCCATGAATTCATATTTCATTGCTGGGAGTCATCTCAATAATTAATCCACATCATCGAATCATCCATGCACTACAGGCCAAGGATATTCTTTAGTATCACGACCACGAATTATCCATGCACTACGGCCAAAGATAATCGTGTTTTCATCAACGGTCCAGATCATGCCATAAAATAATTCATCTTTGCACTACGACCAAAGAGAATCCATAGCCATAATCATACCAAAAAATGTCCATCAAAGCACTACGGACAAATGAGGACTTTTTCACTAGTATCACAACCACAAATTATCCATGCACTACGGGCCAAAGATAATCGTGTTTTTATCCAGACATTATCAATCACTTACTAAAATCATAATCTAATACTGTTAATACTATAACAATATTTTAATCACTTCTTAAACTTATAAACAATTACATTTAATTGTTTACACTTTTCCAAATAATGCATTTAATCATTCAAAAATGTCATACTCATAAGATTTCATCACCAATAATCAAATTACTCATTAAAAATCTGCATATACCTTATATAGGATTTCCAAGCCATAAAATCCTATTTACCAATTCTTCAACTCCACATAACATATTTAACTCATATGTTTGTAGCTAAACTATTTTCATGAAAAATACCAAATCAGTCCCAAAAATTATTCTTTTCTGGGATTTAGCATAATATAGTCTCATATTGAACATATATTTTTCTTGACATTTTTAAAATTTATTTACTATTTTTCAAAAATCAATTTCTAATTAATTCCTTAAGAAATTAGCTACCTCACGGTTAACTCCAGAAATTCCCAAATCTTGGCAGGATCTTACACATGTTAACGTGAGCTTCCAGTTTAAATTTCATGGTCATCGGAGTTATAGAACTCTGGTTATAGCGTTTTTCGTCAGAAAAACCTAAATATTGAAATGGTCATAACTTGCTCATTTTAAGTCGGAATGAGCTCATTTTTGGACAGGAGATACTTTATACCATATAATTTCATGTCCCAAAAGGCCAGAATTTTTCTCACAAATTAAGTGGCAGAAAAAGCCCTTTTAAAATCGTGGCAAAGAATGACCTTTTTCATAATTTGCGAGTTTTTCGTCCTTTGCTAAAATCACCACATGAAAATCTACAACACCTTTTCGGTGATTCCACTTGGATAAGTTAAAAACTCATAGACCTAACTCTTGAACTTGACCACACTCAAAAATTCAAAATATAATAGGAAATATGGTCAATTGAATTTCATGTTCCATTTTCACCAAAATCTGATTTTTCAACACTTTGTGATTTCTAAGAAACTTTCATGTTTTCACATAATAACCAACATAACTCATCATAACACTTACTAATACCACATATACCCATGATTTTCATTAGTCCAATACTTTTATTATGACTTTCATCATAATCCACGTAAATAGATCATTTCCATAATTTAACAAGGAATGAAATACAAATGATCGTTCACCATGCATATGGTAATCCACATAGATAGGTTATTCCAACAGAATAATAAGGAATGGAATAACAGAAGGATTCATCATGCATGCGATAGAGACCGCACAGATAGGTTATTCCCAACAGAATAATAAATACGAAACTAGGTCCGTAAAGGTGAAACGCATGCACATGATATTCAATGAGAATAGTAAAAGCGGAACCGGTCTTACGTAAAACAAAGCAGCGACAGTGATATTCCAAGCAGAATAGTAAAGGCGGAACCGGTCCGGCAGAAATGCATGCAGACAGGATATTCCAATAGAATAATAAAGAATGGAATAACGGAAGAATTTCACCAAGTATAGGGTAGTAGCACAGTATCAAAGTTATTCAATGTAATAATAAAAATAGAATAACATAAGTTCTCTTCATGAATACAAAAGAAATAATACCCCTTACTATAATAATATCCTTTACGAGTACGACAATTATATCCCTTACCTTTGAAAGAAGAGTATTCCGACTGTTAGGGCGGTGATACACTCGAAGAAAACTTGCACTACGCTCAAAGCTTTCTTAAACTCTAAAGAAATACGCCTAAGATTATAGAAGAAGAACTCTCTCTATAGTTTCTCTCTCTAGAGTTTAAGTGAATTCGTAAGAAATAATGAATGAATGAGCTTCTATTTATAGAGAAATGGACTGCATAGTCACTAACTCATAAACGGTCCAGATTAATTTACTTTAATCTGACGGTTCATATTTAAAGCAAAATCTTTTAAATAAAATATAATATATTCTATTTATAATCTAATAAAACGAATAACTTTATAAAAGATTTTACTATGCAAACACTATGCAGGCACTATACAAACACTATGCATAATAAAATATAATATATTCTAATTATTGTCTAATAAAACAGATAACTTTATAAAAGTATTCTGTTTTATATAAAAAAATTTTACTATTAGACTAATAAAACGAATAACTTTATAAAAGTATTCTATTTTATATAAAAAGCTTTTCTGTTTTATTACATTAATAATACCAATAAAACAAAACTGAGTGACTTATCACATAAGCATCAATAATCAATACCGTGTGGTACTATGCAACCACGCGTATTACTGTAATTTTACTACCGAGTAGTTCAACAGTATTAATGGTAAAACTTTTGCCGTTATTTTTAATAAAATATTTTTATCGTTTTCTCAATCCGACAATAATTCTGTTGTGGGGTCCACTAATGATTGTACCGTCATACGAATATACACCGACAAAAAGAATATTCCCCGACAAAAAGAATATTTTATATCAACTTGCTTACTTTGCAAAAAAAAATTCACATATTACCCTTAACTTTAAACTTTTATCACTTTAACTATTTACCAAAATAGAAAAATTGAATACTTTTATTTCATAAAATTCGGGGTCTCACATTTGTCCAGCAAGTTTAAGTTTAATAATTTAACGATATATCATAATTGAAAGAATTTGAATAATAAGCTGGCTATAATTCAACAATATAGTTATGAATTAGCACGAACAAACTTTTGACTGAATAAGTATTAAACATGAACAAATATATCTAGACCGAATGGTAATGAAGGTGATCAACCTTTCATACCTGACTTATACATGCAATATGTACATAGTTCAATTCTATAATGGCAATCAGCAATAATTATCCATAAGCATATCCGAATGAAACAACTCTAAGTAGAGTTAAGTAAAACTTGCCTGAACCGTTGATTACCGCTATGCAATTAATAAGCTTTGTCTGAACCTAATATATACATAATATCGATTGCTAAGTTAGAATAATATCATCACAGTTATTTAAAATAACCTAAACACATTATCACATAATGTTATCCGTCTATAACACACATAAAACTTAACCTCAAGTCAAACTATTTCAGTCTGAATTGAATCCGACAAAATTCTAACCTCCCGACGGTCTAGTCGGACAATTCATGAGTTTAAGTTCAATTAAACTCTGTCTAAATACTTAACAATTATGTAAGATAATTCATTAACAGTTAAAATATTTTTCGTAAGCTCGTAATAATTTTTAAATAATTATTACTATTTATCATGATTTTTCAATCATTTGTAACATATTTATCTAATTTTAATACCACTATATCCTAATATCATTAATATTAATTTATTATCAAATATTAATGAAATACATGTCATAATATTATAATATATTTTATAATATCACAAAGTATTTTTAATACTTTAAAATCTCCTTTGTATGATTTTTAAACAATTAAATTCATTATCCGATAATTCCTATTAATATTAAAATATTAATATTTTTATGACAAAATATCAAAAGTTATATTTTATAACTCAAAATATTTTTCTAACCCTTAAATCATTTTATATGATTTTTTAAAGCATTATTCTATTTTTCCATAATTTATTTAATATAGTTATTAAATAAATGAATTATCATTAATATTGATTAATTAATGAATTTCATCACAAAATATCAAAAGTTATTAAAAATAACTTAAATTATTTTCTTATACCATAATATAATTTTTCATGATTTTTAAAGTATTAAAATCATTTTAAAATAATTTATTTAATATTATAAATAAATAAATTAAATATCATCTATATTCCAAAAATATTAAATATTTATGAAATATACTCAAAATAGTTAAAACTAATTTTCAGGCTTTAAAATAATTTTTTGGAATTTATTTTGTATTTTTAATAATTAAAAACCATTTATTTTAATTTATTAAATAAAATAAATAATTTTCAGAAAATAATAACTAATAAAGGGCCCTATAGTTACAGAACCGTCGCTATAGGTGTTCTTGAGTGAAACCCAGAAACTCAAGCCAGTCAGCGAGGTGCCTTGTTTGACCATAATTAAATCAGTGTTCTTGTTGCTTTCTGGGCTGGAATTCATGTTCCAATTGTAGTACTTATGTAATACTACAATCCCATATCAACCTCATGGTCATATAACTTCAGATCAAAGAGATCTAAGTCTCCAAATTAATTGTCAGAGGATGCTGGGTTTTTTCTGGGTTATCCAGAATTAAAGGTTCCTATTTAGCCACCTTAAATCTTTGTTTTTTGGGCTTAGTTTGTGTGATTTATAGGTTCTATCTTGTAGCCCTGATGTCAGGATACAATAATATAACATGTTTATAGCTTTACAACATTACCAGCTCAAGATCTGAGCCGGTCAAAATACATGACATGAACTGTTCTTAAACGAATTCTGGGTTTTCCATAATTTGTCCAAGGCAGTTGGTCAACACATATTTGACCGCGATTAATTTTAATTCAGTAATGGTTCTAGGTGTTCTAATGACTTATATGTGTATTTCGCATACCCGTCCACAACATAACAACAACAACTTCACCAAATACATTACCATAAGCAAGATCCATGGCCTGCAAAAACGCTGTCAGAAAAATCTGGGTTTCTGGGTTACCTAGAAACTAGATTTCGTGAACGGACAATGGGAGTTTGACCAACAATAACTCTCATTCCGTACATGTACTGACCCCGATTCGAGTTTCAGATAATAGCCCACATAACATACTACAAATATAAACATTTACAACACTAAAAATATTTACAGAAGCAGATCTAGGAGACCTGACATTTGACTGTCAGACACCACTTTTCCAGATTTCCAGATTTGATAAATCTTTAATTTCGAGCATCTAAATTATATGGATCTAAGTTTTGGCAACCCAGATCATCCAGTGACACCCTCTAACACATATCTAAACAACAAACAACAACATTAACACAAATTTTTAAGGATTTCTAGAATTAGGGTTTATACCTCCTTTATGCTTAAATCTTGAATCTGATTCTTTGTTGTTGATCATGGAATGTTAAAGGATGATATAGCTTAACATTTGACTCTCTTTCACTCCAACTCTTGAAATTTTAGAGAGAGATAAGTCATGGACAAGTTAGCAAATAAAGTGAGTGGGTTTTCTCTCTCTAAATCTATATATATCATGTTGCTATGTAATGGCTGACGAAAAGGGCTAATGTTGCTGAGATTTTTAAGTCCAAGAGTTGCTAGGGTTGTTCACCAACTCTCCTTTGGCTAGATTTGTAAGAAATCCTCAATTATGCAATAAGGGTATAACGAACATTTTGATTTTGAATTTAATGGCAATTTTGATATTGGCTACAACCCTTAGGGTTTAGGGTTTGAACCCTTTGGTTTTTTTAAAAAAATAATTCTAGAATTTCCAAATTAGGTTTTCAAAATCGAAAATTAATATTTTTAAATTATAATTAGAATTTTCTAATTATATTAAAATTTCCTAATCACAATTTAAATTTAGCTAATTAGGATTATTATTTCCTAATTAAAATTGCTAATTTAGCAATTAGGGTCATAATTGGTTATTAGGGTTTATAACCCACGACTTAGGGTTTTAAATAGAAAAATAATATTTCTAATTTAGAAATTAAGTTTCCTAATTATATTAGGGTTTTCTAATTACTTATAACTTGAAAATTAGGATTAATATTTCGTAATTAACATTAAAATTATTAAATCAACAATTAGGTTTTCCCTAATTATAAATTAGGGTTTTTAATCCTGAAATTAGGGTTTTTCTAAATCAATTAGGGTTATCCCTAATTAGGTTATTATTAATAACGTTTAAACCTTATACTAGCATTTGCATTCCCAATGTAGGGTTTTCAACTACCGAATTAGGGTTTTGGATTCCTGGAACTGAAATTAGGGTTTTCAGAACCGATTTTAAGGTTTCTTATAATTCGTTAGGGTTTTCTAACCAAACATTGACGTTCTTAATATATACCTAGGGTTTGTTACAAATATCGTTTTCTGGTCAATCCTTGACCCTTAACCACATATTGTACACATATACAACTATATACACAGAACATATACTCTTATACCCTTAATTCTGAATAATTCACCAAAATCCTTCATAGAATTTTGAAATCCTCAAAATTCCTTTTCAAAAATATCAAACGCATACACTCTTTTTCTGTCTAGGTTATAATATTGAACCTTAAATCAATTAATTTAAAATTTAAAATTTTTCTAAATTCTCGGGTTGTCATGGATTATTGTTTAAATTAATTAATGTTTTATCCTTTATTATAGGTAGTTAGATGTAATTATTTCGATAGTGAGCACCAAATCTTATATGGGAATGAAGTACCTAGATTTGGGGGTGTCACAAGTTGGTATCAAAGCTTTAGATTATGAACCTTAGGTGGGGGAAACCTTAGGAAGTAGCCTTTAAGAAGTCAGAAAACATAGTGGTGCTTAACTCTTATCGGGTTTTAAGGAATGGATTAAGGCATCCATTGAAAATAAACAATAAAAGACATTATGTTCTATATGTTAATAACTTATGTTCTCGCAAGTATCGATAAGGTTAAGTAAAACTTAAAATATTTTGTTGTCAGGATGTCTGACGAAGGAGGATCCAGTCCAGCTAGGGAGGTGATACCTTAGATACCTAGAGATGGCGAACCCCGGGATATTCACGTTGTGCTGGAACAGTTGATTCAGGAGGATGAGCCTTTGACCGATCCCGAGGAGGATAATTCTGAGGAGATAAAGGAGGATGATGATGAAGAGGATCTTGTGGAGTTTCCACCAAACTCTATATCGGCTGAGATGTATGATGCTTTGTACGACAATAACATAGAGTTACAGGATAATGTAGAGGAACTGAAAGAGTTGGTTGATATGCATCATGCTGCATTGGAGCAGAAGGATGTAGAGATTCAGGAACTTGACTCAAAACTTGGAAACATAGAGTGGGACTTAGTTCATACTAAGGGTCAGCATGCATGAAGATCTGTTGGCATTGAACGAGAAGATGAAAACTAACATGGAGAAATTAAAAGATGACTTCAAAGAGGAATCAGCTAAGCATGCAAGAGCAGAGGACGCTTGTATGAAGGCGACTCAACGTGCAGAACGTGTTGAGGCTAAAGTCCAAGTGAAGAAGGCCAAAATGAACGAAATGGATCATGCCTTTAATTCTGCGATTGATAGGGCCTAGGATCGAGTCTTTTATTACCCGCCTCAATTTGAAGACTCGACGTGGTTCGTGATGGATCGTAGGACGGCATATCGCATCATGGAGGAGGAGCGTAGAGAAGCCTTACGACGTCTTAATATGCATTGATAGAAAATAAGAGTGATAATAATATGTGGTTATTGATAAGTGAATTTTATATACACGATTCGCTATTCATTTCAAGTTTAAATTCGTAGTTATCTTCGTGTTTTGTGTTCGTTTTTACTTGTTTCATGTTATTTTATGTGTAGGGTGGTAATGGATGCAATTAGTGAGGATAGGCGGTCTTTTTGGAGCAAAAGTGGAAAAAAGTGGAAGTAAGAAAATCTTGAAGTCAGTAGCCTAGCTCGTCGGGGCGGGCTTGTTTATGCTTGTACCCTCCGCCGGGGCGGTGGTCCCATTTTCTGCAGCTGTCCTGTTTGGTTTTGACTTATGTTAGAGCTAGGTTTGTGGGATTGGGATGATGCGTTTGGACTCTAATAAAAGAAGAATTCGGCCAGAAGAGAGGATGGTTTGCTATTACGTAGAAAAAGAACAATCTTACAACACACAAAAGCAAGAATTCAAGAGCGATTCAAGGATTGAAGAGCTAACGTTGGATGAGTAATTTTCAGAGATTATCACGACGGTTGCGAATCAAGGCTACGTGAACGGGTTTTTTTTATTCTTCTTCTCTTTAGTCTTATTTGTAATTGGGATGATGTTTTCAACAAAGTATTCAGTTTTTAATTCATTCGTTATGAACTAATTTACTTATTAGACTTGTGATGGATCCTTGGGTGAAGCAATGATTCTATTACTTTGATTTCCAATTAAATAAGATATTTTCAGTTTATCTATGTTAATTTGAGCGTAAATTTATGAATTGCCTGATCAACAGTTCTTTGTGGATTTGAAAGGAATCGAGAGAGGATTCGAATCTAGACCTAGTTAATATAGCATGTGTCATGAATTTTGTCGATAGCAGGTTTGTGATTATTGTTAAGGTAGAGATACGCTTGACATCGCATCTAATCGTATAGAGAGGGCTTAAACTTAAACCTTCTTTGATTGCAGTTCACATAGAGATATAGTGAGTTGGTTAATTTAGGTGTTTAACGGATTTCTATCTTAATTGTGGATTGATGTTAATATGGTATTAGTGCATCGAGAGGTGGCTCTTACTACGTCCGTGTTCTTGATTAATAAACTGGAATATTGAATTGAGTTGGAATAAAGGTTGGAAAATCAAAGGGAAGCTCAGGGTGAAATCATAAGTCTAATTCTCCATTAATTGTTTGAAATTCCGGATTTCGTTATTGGTGACTGTTTTGTGATAGTTTATTTCTTTATTAATTTATTTTTTATATATATAATTTAAAACCATTGAATTGATTAGTTTAATAAAATTAGGGTTAATACAAAATTTATAATTGTGAAGTTAAGATTCTTGATATTTTGTCCTCATGGGAATGATACTTTATTCACTACTATATTACTTGTTGTCCACGTGCACTTGCGTGTTTTTTTAAGCGTATTGATATTCACCAACAAGTTTTTGGCGCCGTTGCCGGGGACAATTTAGCCGAGATTTTAATATTTGTTTTTACAATATCAGTTTAATTAGTCCAGTTTTACTTAAACATTTTTATTTTGTTTTCTCTATTTCAGATTTTTGACATTGGTTTATGCAAACACGATCTAAACATCCAGACTTGCTTCCTTTTGAGGACGACATTGACAGACGATTTCAAAAGTTGAGTAAGTGGATTGAGGAAATGAGGAACGAATTAGAAAATTCTGATAAGGAAGAAACGATGGCTGCCGAAGACCAGAAAGTATTGAGGGATTTTGCCACACCAAGGGTGACTGATCTGCAGTCGAGCATTACTAGGCCTACAATTGTTGCGAACACTTTTGAGATAAAGCATGGGACCATTCAGATGATGCAGAACTCATGTCAGTTTGGGGGAATGGCAAACGACGATCAGAATGAGCATTTGATCAGTTTTCTGGAAATGCGCGACACGTTCAAGTACAATGGGGTGTCGGATGAGGCAGTGAGACTTCGCTTGTTCCCATTCACTTTACGGGACAAGGCGAAGAGTTGGTTACATTCTTTACCGCCGGGTTCGATCACTGCGTGGGAGGATTTGGCTCAAAAAATTCTTGCCAAATTTTTCCCACCGGCGAAGACTGCGAAAATGAGGAATGACATCACAATGTTTTAGCAGCAGAATGGGGAGTCACTATCTGAGGCATGGGAGAGATACAAGGAATTACTCAGAAAGTGCCCACATAATGGATTGCGTAAGTGGTTACAAATGAACACATTCTATAACGGGCTACATGGAAATGTCGAACCAAAGATTGATGCAAGCATCGGGCAAGTGCATTCATGGCTAAGAGTTACGAGGAAGCCTACAATTTGATAGAAACAATGTCGGCAAATAACTACCAGTGGCCCACAGCAAGAATGACACAGGCAAAGGTGGCTGTGATCTTGGAATTAGATGGAGTAACAGCTATACAAGCACATCTTTCTGCACTATCCATGAAGTTTGATACGGTGAATGAGAGGGTAAATATGATGGTAGGGGCTCAAGTTCAACAAGTTCAGCAGGTTTTGGTAGTACATGAATTGTGTGCGGGTGATCATCTGACAGAACAGTGTGCAATAAATCCAGCATTCGTTCAGTTCATAGGCAACTACAATAGAATTCCGCAAAATACTTACCAAAACACCTACAACCAGGGGAACAGGAACCACCCAAACCTTTCATGGATTTAATTGAGCAAATTACCAGCGAAGATATTAACAAAAGTTTGATCAATGATCCGTTAGAAACAACCTTATTGGGGGATGAAGAAAAAGACGACCCAGAATTTGTGGACTTACTACAGATGCTAGACTCGTTGCCGAGAGTTAGCCGATTCAGAGCACCGGTTGAACCTCTGCACACCGAGGAGACGATTAAGAGAAAAATTAAAACCAAAGATTGGAGGAGGAGCCAAGACATTGGAACTTAAGCCACTCCCTAAACATCTCAGGTATGCGTATTTAGGAGATTTAAATTCTTTACCTGTAATTATTTCTGCCGCACTTAACGAAATGCAGGAAGAAAAGTTGCTGAGGGTGCGTAGGGATCACAAATCAGCAATTGGATGGACGATTGCGGATATAAAAGGCATTAGCCCATCATTTTGCATGCACAAGATTCTGATGGAGGATGATGCAAGTCCATCGGTGGAGCATCAACGTCGCCTTAACCCAATCATGAAGGAAGTTGTCAAGAAGGAAATTCTGAAATTTTTGGATGTCGGGGTCATATATCCAATTTCCGACAGTAAATGGGTAAGTCCGATTCATTGTGTGCCTAAGAAAGGGGGAATGACGATAATTCAGAATGAGGATAACGAGTTAATTCCAACAAGGATAGTGACAGGTTGGAGGGTGTGCATCGATTATAGGAGATTGAATAAGGCAATCCGAAAGGATCATTTCCCGCTACCTTTTATCGATCAAATGTTAGACAGGTTAGCGGGACATGAGTTTTACTGCTTATTAGATGGATATTCGGGATATAATCAGATATCTATCGCTCCTGAGGATCAAGAAAAGACAACATTCACTTGCCCTTATGGCACCTTTTCATTCAGGAGAATGTCATTCGGACTGTGCAATGCACCTGCAACTTTTCAGCGGTGTATGATAGCTATTTTTTCGGATATGGTGGAGAAGAACGTGGAAGTCTTCATGGACGATTCTCGGTCTATGGGGATAATTTTGACATTTGCTTAGAGAATCTAGTCATGGTATTGTAGCGATGTAAGGATACAAACCTCATACTGAATTGGGAAAAATGCCACTTCATGGTTGAAGAGGGCATAATTTTGGGACATAAGGTGTTGGCTCAAGGATTGGAGGTGGACAAGGCAAAGTTGGACACGATCGAGAAACTACCGCCACTGGGCCCAGTTAAGGGCATTAGAAGTTTTTTGGGGCATACTGGGTTCTACAGGAGGTTCATAAAAGACTTCTCTAAGATTGCAAAACCTCTATGCAGTCTTTTAGAGAAGGATGCCACTTTCAGCTTTATTGCGGAATGTAAGTCCGCGTTTGACCTTTTGAAGAAGAAATTAACTACAGCCCTCGTGATAGTAGCACCGGACTGGAAAAGGCCATTCGAACTTATGTGTGATGCGAGCGACTATGTGGTTGGGGCTGTTTTGGGCCAAAGACGAGACACGGTGTTTCACGCCATATACTATGCAAGCAAAACACTCACAGAGACTCAAATGAACTACACTACTACGGAAAAGGAATTGCTTGCAGTGGTATACGCGTTCGACAAATTCCAGGCATACTTGATCGGGACTAAGGTAATAGTCTACATGGACCATTCGGCGATTCGGTACTTAATAGCGAAAAAAGATGCTAAGCCACGCCTTATCCGATGGATTCTCCTACTTCAAGAGTTTAATTTAGAAATTAAAGGACGAAGATAGATGCGTGATCAATGAGACATTCCCGGATGAGCAGTTATTTGGGTTGAATGGAGAATTTCCGTGGTATGCAGACTTAGCAAATTATGTGGTAAGCAAGATGCTTCCCCCGGATCTTACATGCCAATAGAAAAAGAAGTTTCTTCACGACGTCAAGTGGTACATGTGGGATGAGTCGTATCTGTTTAAATAATGCACCGATAAGATGATTCGACGATGTATCCCATACAGTAAAGTCCACAACATATTACAAGAATGTCATTCATCGGCATACGGTGGACATTACAGGAGTGAGTGCACCATGGCAAAAGTGCTTTTATATGTGGAAACTCCGTTGGGAGACACCTTCATTACATCGACGGTTTATAAGTCCTGTTTGGTTCAAGTTGGTACCCACACATTACCTGTCGATCTTATTGCATTAAAAATATTTGCATTTAATGTAATTCTAAGGATTGATTGGTTAACCACTCATCATGCAAAAATTAATTGTTTTCGTAAGGTTGTTAGCTTTCATATTCCTAATCGACCTATTATGAGAATTCAAGCAACCAAACCATTAAAATCAATCACTGTCATCTCAAGCCATAAAGTTATTCGTTTATTGAAAAATGAATGTCAAGCTTTCTTA